>QOVD01000834.1:112075-139944 GCA_003521225.1 Tuber microsphaerosporum
CCACAACCCCAAGCCCACTTACCTTATCTACACATACAAGACTCACTCCCATGATGAAAGGAAGAGAGGAAGAAAGAGAGCCTAGAACCTCCACTAGAGGCTATCCCCAGACATACATAAGCCCCAGCATCACAAGGCGTCAACGATATGCAAGATTTCATCGTACCCGTATTCCACGGATCCAAGTACATCCGTCTGCCAGTAAGCACAGCCCCACAGTCCGGTGCGTTGCCCAACCGCCTCGTGAGGGTCCGCCTGAGCGAGCGAGAAGAGGGTGTTGGGCGAGATCATGGAGTTCTGTCCGTGAGTTCAAAGTAGGCTACCGGTATGTGCGTTTTAGGGTAGAGGGGTGGGTTACTGGTACCGTAATCTTCATTAATTACAATAAGATGGGATGAGGGTCCCGGTGAGTGGGAGGGTTCGGGGAATAAAAATTAGGCGGCAATTATGGGATAGGGTAGGGATATACTGATACCCCACTCACCGCACGATGTGCTGTATACTTGCACTTGCTAAACTGTTATGATAAGACGGTCCTCTGCTTTAGTTTACTACTGTGTATGATATGATAACACTATTTCGTGCCTCGCACCCTACTTAACTAAACTATTGTATTAGTGCTTGTACTAGTATGATACGTTAGTAATGTAGCAGGAAGGGTATCAGAATGTAACCAACTCAACCATCAATGTCCTGTCTACGATCGGTGGGGCTCCATGCTTGACCTCTGTCACTGGCCTCCTTTCCCGGGACACACATGATGGGCCCGTTTGAATACCGGTGCTGTGCTAGTACGGTACTATAGTGGTTCTTTGTGTTTGATTGGTTTGCATCCACGTTCCTCCTGCCGTCCCTTCTGCCGAACGCTCGACAAACCAACAACGCCCCTACTGTATCATAGTGCACGTGGCTTCGAGTCCCCCAAACATATCCTTTGCCGGGGCTTTGGATTATCACGGGGATGAGCCATTTTTGATGATTGAAACGACTGGCAGTGTAAAAACGCCCGTTCTTCCCCTTTTTTCTTTCTCCCATTTACAGTATGATATTATACCAATGTACGATGCAATAATAACTTGTTTGAGGAATTCTCTTTCTTTATCTTTCCCTGCCTTTTTTTTCCTTCTTTTTTCCCCCCCCGTTACCATACGAGATACTGCCAGTGGCCTTTCTTTTCTTTCCCCCATTGCCTAAGTGGCGTCGATGCGGTGGGCTTTCCTCCCGTTGGGTTGTCTGTCTGCCTGTCTCGATCGTTGTCTGGCCAAGTGAGATAGATTTCATGTCCGTCCGTGCAAGTCCACACAAACATGGAGAAAGCCTATTCTCTACCGGTCAATCCCGGGCCCTCTGGAGAATGCTCGTGTACCATGAAGGTTTCAGCCTTGATGTTGCACCCAACACGGTGCCGGTAATAGAACTAGGATGGACAAACCAGAAACACTGTCAAACTTTAGAGTTTTTTCTACTGGCAATGTTGGAGGACAACTACTCGAGTACACGTACATGAACGGGAGGTGTCGCTTAAAATTAGTCAAGAGGTCCCCCTTTTTTATTATTATTAGGAAAATGCCTGGACAGGTATCCTGCCAAGTTCTGTTGAGATCACACTTATTATCTCGTTTGCCTGATGTGTCTAGGGCTTTCTAAATGAGAGACAGAAATAGATACCAATAAATACACCTAGATCCGGTTTATTACCGGGGAGGTATTTGGAATTTTTTCAAGGCTGTGTTTTTTTTTCTAGCTTAGAAGTTGAAGTATCATATTATTATTGTTTTCTGGGTTGTGGGTGAAACATTGTGTTTCTCCTGGTATGAAAACACTGCCAGCACCCCGGGGGGAGCGCCCGGGGTTGGCTGGTGCAGAATTGGTTTTCTCCACAAAGCTCGTCTCATGATACCGTATGCTCCGCAGGGCACCCGATCATACCGGTGGTGAGTGACGGACTTTCAACCGGTGTTGTTATCTCTTGGCTGTTGGATTGGGCGCCCATTGCCTTGGTGCCGCCGGCTTTCGCCAATGTCTCTTCCCTTCCTTTCTTTCTTATTTTCGGCACTGTTGCCTTTTCAGGGGGTGCGCCAGTATGTGGTAGGCGCGGCGCAACATCGCGAGTTATGATACACTGTACGAGTACAGTGCCAGTACTCTCAAGAACGGCTGATGTTGGGTTATGGGTTTTGATATGGTATTGTAGGGCTATGTTTACCTGACATGCTGGTACGGAGGGAAGGTGGGTTCACAGAGTGGATGAAGCGGGAAGGGATGGAACGGCAGGGAGAGAGGGGGGGAATCACAGTATGAAACAGTGTGTGGTGCGGTGGGGTTCGCTGTATGATTGGTGTGTGATGTCTGAATCTGCGGTAAGAGTTGAGCGTGGCAACTACATCCCATCTCGCACATAACCGGACCGACAAACATTTGGAACACAAATTTCCCTGGGTTTAGGCTGGATGGGCGGACGCGGTGGTATTGTAGTGGTTGTTGATGGCTTTGCAATAAGCCGAGAGATGATAACGAGTACGGTAAGCACTCCCATACGAGTGTCGAGTGAGGCTTTGTAGCATAGTACCGTAGTTCGGTTAACTGCTGCATATTTTTAGGCTTTGAGGTGCACATAGCTTGGGGTAACATGTCTCGTGGTTGTAGTGGCGGTGGTGGAAATGAATGAAGCCGTACCGTGCTATATCACTAAGTAAAGCATTTGATAGATTAGATAGCTTGATACTTGGATGTGCTTAGTAACGGTGCAATTAACTTTCAGATTCCGGAAAAGACGTGATCCCTTCTTCTTTTACTTGTTCTGCTCGCATATCAATATCATGCTGCAGATGGAGGAAGGAATTGTATGCTGTCGGTGCTGGAAGGATGGACTTTCCCTTGCATCCAATCCCTTCCAGATCAGTAAACCGCTCGTGTCGAAAGCCAACCCCCAAAGATCAGAAATCCGGCTCGACGGGTCTTGCGGCAATTGAAGGTCGAGTCATAACCTTCTCCATTGGATGGGGGGAACTCGAGATCTTAGTGAACTGCATATTTTTTTTCTTCTCTTTTCCACGATTCCGTACTCGTCTGATGGGAGCGCAGTCCATTGGGGGTTTGTCACAAGTAAAGCAATTGGATGCTCCCTGGCACTGGTCAGGACGATTACTATCGAGGTGGGGGTATTTTTATTTTTACTTTTCCCCACTCGCTGCGGTGTAGATTCTGGAGTGTCGTGCATCGGCTGGAGCAGCCCCGGATTCGGAGTTATACAAATTGCTTGGGTCGGATTCTTGTAGTCTCCGCAGTGAACTCTTTTATCGTTGATAGGGATGGAAAGAGGCGTGAAGAGATCGGATTCTGGATGAAGGGACCCAAGCAATAAAAAGTCGCTTTGTGGGGGGAATATGTATGTTTGCGTCCAAAGCAATACGTACCGGTAATACCGTAAACGCAAAATGTTTGCACTTTCAGTCTGAAGGAGTAGCACATGGTGTTGGGGAAAGATGTTTGGGAATTAAAAAAAGCTGTCCTAAAGGTTGTCAGAGCACCCAAGATATCGGTGGGAGAGGTTTCAGTTAGAAACTCTATTCCTAGTTAAGGAAGGATACTTTCTAGATCTCGTTATTTTCTTAACCAGATCTCTTTGGACACCGGCAGAGTACCGGTGGGCTGAGGCAAGGTAAACCAGGCAAGCCAGTCCCGGGAAACTGGCGTGTGACGTAGCGCAGCCGGGATTTCCAATTATCTCCGCACTGTTGCTTCACGAGGCTCAGGCATGGAGAATGAGAAAACCTTTCCCATACCCTCCGGCGGATTGCATACCTTTCGGATACCCTCTTTGGCTAAAACATACCCTCCGGAAACAAAACTATGACCCCCAACATATGGACCTCCATAGTCTAAGCGACAAAGTCTAAATGCTTTCCTTGGCAACCCGCTTGGATAGAGCATATGAGGGACAAAACAACGAAGAAAAAAAAAGATACAGTGAAACCTCCGATATTTCCCACCTCCCAAACTTCCAACCCTCTAATAGTTCCAGTGTTTGTAGAGCCACCATATTTGACGTATGGGAAATCCCTCTGAAAATTCTAGACCTCTTATAGTTTCCCATTCCAGGCTATCTGGTGGATCTTAATTCCAGCAAACGCCTATCCGAGACAAATTTGTGTGAAAATTGGCTTGAAAACAAAAAAAGAGGGCAGGGAAAAGATGGAAAGGAAAGGTGTAGGAGACAAACAAATCGCATATGTGTGAAAGTCTAAAGGGGCTACTAAGAGGATTTAGAAGTATAAAAACTATGATAGTCACGGTAGTGAGAGCAAAGATCATCACTACCAGACCATACAAGCAAAATGGCGCGCCCACGAGTTTGCCGGGTTGAACAACGGGTAAATCGAGAAAAACACCAATGACGCAAGCATCAAATCTGACGAACCAGGCCAAGTTTCAACTCTATAAGGATAAATTTCCTCCAAACAGATCCAAAACCCCTTCGAATGCCTCCCTTGCTGCAGCATATCATATTGATAATAAGACTATTACGAACATATTAGCAAAGGGATACGACCATTGGGCCAAAATGACAAAACATGAGCCAGAGCAAAGGAGAACTGCCCTAGTCAAACTTCCGCATATAGAAGAAATGTTAAGAGTATGGATTCATCAATGTGAAGGAAGAGGTATTGTTATATCTACTCCTCTCTATGTTACCTAACCCAGAAACTCTGATTTTGCTGAGTAGCCTCTCTGGGCAAGTTGATTATATCTGAGATTTAGCGGTAGTGCGTTTGGTAAAGATCTGAGGTTAACCTAGTAGTATGTACTATAGGGATTAAGCTTACCAAAGACCTTATTCGAGTCAAAGCGAAGAGATTTTGTAAGCTTGAAAATATACCTGAAGCAGATCGTCCAAAATGAAGTCATGGTTGGATTGCCAAGTTTAAGCAGCGTACTGGACTACAGCAGAGACGGTTTTACGGTGAGGCAAATTCAGTTAAGCTAGCTGAGCATATTGGTCGCATTGATGAGATTAATACCGCCTGTGACGATCACTCTGAGGATCACCACTATAATTTTGATGAAACTGGATTATTCTATCAAATGCCTCCTCTATAGGTCTTGCAACCCAGGAAGCTCATGGAATCAAAAGAGATAAAACGAGATTGACTTATGGCTTTTGTGTCAATGCAAGCGGTACTGACAAGCAAGAACCCCTTATTATTGGCCATGCCTGCTGCCCACGCTGCTTTGGAAAGAGGCCTGCCAGCCATCTTGGTTATAATTTCTATTATAACAATAAAAAGGCTTGGATGACAGGAGCGATTGGGTTAAACTGGCTTCAGAAGTTTGATAAGGATATGATAAGTCAAAAGTGTCAGGTTATTCTACTGGTTGACAATTGTGCATCCCATTTGGAGCCTAAATTTGATCTTAAGGCCACCAGACGTGAGTTCCTTCCTTCTAATACTACTGCTCAGCTACAACCTCTTGATGCTGGTATTATACGAATATTCAAAGCCTATTACCGCCATCTACGATTGAGAATTGTTGGAAGCATGTTGGGCTTGCGGGTATGTTTGAACCAGGTCTACCAGTGGAGTGTCTTAGCAATCCTATTCCTACTATTGGTCCTAGTGTCGAGTTTTATGAACAGTAACAGGAGCTTCTTCTACAGGATTCTAATCAGTTTTTTCTTGCTCCTGATTGTCAAGAACTTGAAGAAGTATGTTAATACAATCTAATCCTTAGAAATCTTTTCTTTACTTATATTTTATTTAGGTAGAGCTACTTGCCCAGTTTCTTGAGCATGATTTTAGAACTTTACGCATACACAATCCCATGTCAATTCACAGCTTCCTCAATACTTATTCAGAAGCACAAGTTACTGGAGAGTTAACTGATGAGGAAATCGTTGCTATGGTTAATCATGACATAACTAGGGAAATGGTGGCTGGGATTCAAATTTAAGAAATAACAGCGGAGAATAATTCTGATAAGGAAGTAGAAATCCCCAGCCAAATGGTCATGTCTAATCAGGAGGTATTAACAGCGACCCAGGGGCTTATTCAGAAGCTATTGGAGGATGAAGAAATTGATAGGAGTGCATTGAAGGCAGTTAAATCGCTTAGGATATTGGAATGGACCTGGAGAGTCCAAAGACTTCGGGAATCCAAAATTCAAAGTAGTCTTTTATCATACTTTACGGTGGAAAATAGTCTTTAGTTATGCCTACCTTGGTGCCCTCTCTCATTTGAATATATACTCTCTGCTCAGTTCTTTGTAAATTATATCCAAGTTGTATGCAAATATTTCTGTTCTCTTCGCTATCATAGAATATCACTCGATTTATCCAGTTATGTCTCGCTTCCCCCTGTGCCAAGACACTCCTCCTTTTTCCATACTCCTGTTATTTCCAGCTTGCTGCTACTCCCTACCTGCTGGAATTATCGGAGGTTTCACTGTAGATGTATTTAATGTAGGATCGTAGGAGTTCTTGTAGAATAGAATGGTAGGAAATACTAAAAAATTACTAGTACCAAATATGATAAGCAAAAATCTATGATACAAAATGACTATACCAATTGAAGAAGGAAGATACTTTGCCTCATTTGGCAAGCTGAAGGAAGCAATTGAATCATGGGCGATTGAGGACCATTTTACCTTTTCAGTAGGAAAGAAGGATACGAGATAAGTTGATTATCATTGTCGCAGGCACACCATGAGTTGTTCATAGTGGGTATTTGCATCAACCACAGTGGATAGGAAGTTTTAGGTGAAGAAAAATCAGCAGTTCACATACCAGTATGCAGCTCTGATTGCTGCCTGTAAAGTAGCAAATACACAAAACTAGCTTCAGAAAATAGTTCAACAGTACTCATTTGTTATCAAAGCAACCAAACCAATCGACAGTCGAGAGTATTCAGATGCACTATAGCGAGAAGGTCAACTGTGAGGCAGCAAGGCTTATCTGCACTGCTTTAAGTGCTGGTCGGCTAGAATACCAATATGACTACTTTCACAAAATACCGTCCTATTAATAGTAACTCTATCAGTATAATAAAGAATTATACACTGACTTTTACACAACAGCGGATGAGAACAGCAATCAGATATTTTAAAGCCTATATATTTGCTTAAGGGAATCTTGAAAGTCTTTTCAATTGAGGAGAAAATTCATGGCTTTTGACGGAACTTTTCTAAATACTCAATTTGTACAAACTCTGCTATATATTGGCTATAGAGATTGATGTGAATTGTAATATTCTATTACATGCATGGGAAATTATAGAGAGTAAGAAGGAAGGCTGGTGGAGATACTTTTTAGAGCATTTGGAAAAGACAATTCCCAAGTCTGAGAGCATGCCCTTGATAAGTAATAAGGATAAAGGTTTACTAGCTGCAGATGTAGTAATGGAAAATGGAGCTGAGCATGCCTATAGTTATTTTCATTTGAAGAAGAATTTTTGTAAGTGATTTACATAAAACTTAGAGCTATATATTTGGTGGATAGCACATGCCAAAACAAGTGATATCAATGGAGGAACTACTTCTCACCTTTGTAAGTTAAGTGCAGCCTCTGCCAACTATTTGACCAATATTGATCAAGCCCTTTGGGTCAAAGCCTTTTTTCCTGGCAATTGCTAGGGCTATAAAACCTCAAATATTGTTGTGTTAATGAATAAGGTTCTAAAGCAAGTGTGAGAACTTCCTACCCTTGACCTGCTAGATGAAATTTTACTATACACAATAAATCAGTGAGCATGACATTACCAGACTGTGCTAAATAATTACAACAAAATTGATTTGACTTCACCCTCAGTTAACTAGCAATATCATGCTCTAGGACACAAAGACATATTGTCAATATAGCTAATAATATATTATATATTGTTCAGCAAATAAACAATAAGCAATTAATTGTTAATCTTGAAGCCCCAACCTGTACATAACATGGTTGAGGGTCTTATTACCCACGGCGTAGATATTACCCAGAGAGGTTTCTGTGTGTGCAACCAATACCATATTAAAACATCAACAGCAGAATGCCAAAACGAATCAACCAAAAGCGAACAAGATATGAGGAGCATGAGCAGAAGCTCTAGAATCCAATCAAGAATCTCAAAGCAAACCCGGAGGCAAAACTAAGTCATGTCGCAGTCCACTATGGAATCAATCAGAAAACCTTATATTACTGACTTAATGACAAAACTGAACCTGTACACCAAGCTCATGTGG
Organism: Tuber microsphaerosporum; assembly: GCA_003521225.1. Taxonomy (NCBI): domain Eukaryota; kingdom Fungi; phylum Ascomycota; class Pezizomycetes; order Pezizales; family Tuberaceae; genus Tuber; species Tuber microsphaerosporum. Next base: position 120,296 of record QOVD01000834.1, read on the forward strand.
AGCAAATAACCCTCACTCCTGAAGAAGATATTAGTGTCTTAGAGTGAGTGGAAAAGCGAGATGCCTTAGGCTTCCCTCCTAAGCATAAAGAGCTTGTAGGAATGGTCATATATCTTTATAATATGAACTATGATGGGGAAAATGCGATTAAGAGCTTGGGAGATCACTATGTGACTCGATTTTTGGCCTGGCATAACGAGATGGCAATTATTGTATCTAAGGCAATAGACCATGACCGCATGCTTGCACAGAATCCAGAAAAATTAGAAGATTTATTCAAATGGCTTAGTGAATGCCTAACCAGTCAGAAAATTGATCTTGATGACATCTAGAACTTTGATAAGAAGGGATTTCAAATGGGAAAGGCTGGTGGAGCCAATGAACTGGTCATATCTCGAGTTCGAGTGAAAACCCCAAGAAAACAAATGCAGCAAGGCAATCGCGAGTGAGTTACCTTGATTGAAGCTGTCTCCGCTCTTGGAAAGGTACTGCCTGCATTTTACATCTATGCTGGTAAAGTCCACTATGCTGGATAGTATAATAAGTCTGAGATTGATAGTCGAACTGTGTTTAGCTTCACAGATAATGGCTGGACCAGAGATTTTGTTGCATTAAGATGGCTGAAAAAGCACTTCGACGTCTTTGCTCCTCCTTTAAAACCTGGAAGCAAATGCCACCTACTTTGCGATAACTACTCCTCTCACATTACCTATGAGTTCATTGAGTTCTACTTGGAAAAGAACATTATTCTATTCTTCTTCCCATCTTATTCTACTGATATTTTACAACCTCTGGATGTTGGTATCTTTGAACCACTAGCATGCTACTGTGCTCAGGAAGTTGATACCTGGACTGCAATTCAACCTCTGCATACCTCCTTACTAAAGGGCGATTTCATTCCTCTATGTGAAAGAGTAAGAAAGAAAGCATTCACTAGTTCAACTATTCGTTTAGCTTGGGCAGCCTGTGGCATCCATTTTCTTAACAAAATTCGCGTTCTTACCGACCTGCAAGTAACTGCAAGCCTTCAAAAGGTGGAACTAAATCACTTGCTACTTCGTACACCCTCCTGGCCTTACCCCAGCGTACTCCTTTAAGTTGAGCACAGATAATTCGATCTACACTTCCCTCAACTCTGCAGGATGCAATTATGCAAATTAAGGACCTACAAAATGCTCTTACAAAAGCTGAAGCAGATGTAATAATCGCAAGAGAAGAGCTTTGCCAGTATACAGCACGCGATAAGCCTGCTCCAAAGAGTAGAAAGGTCCTCTCTCGTGTCTGGTATGCTTCATAGGAAGATTTAATTGAGGCAAGACATGGTGTAGTTGACCCACTAGACAAGAAGGCCATACCTGCATCAAAGAAACGCCGTGTTGGCAAAAGGAAAGCACAGCAAGAGGTAGAAGCCTCTAGTGGACTCGAGTCTGAAGAGGAGTTGTCTGTGATGTAAGTAGATTCCGACTCAGACAACAACTCTCAAGGACCAGAATCTGAGAGTGACAGAAGCCACTATTTACCAGCACAATCGGATGTTTTATCTTATCCCGCTCGGCCCCTAGTTCCTCCTACCACTTCCCAAGTATGTCAATCTTCCTTATCCTCAGGACTAGCACCAGAGACTATGCTTCGATTAAGAAGGTCTCTTCATAATCAATCGTCCTCAAACTCGTGTTTAATCTAGTTTCAAAGTATTTTCTTACTCCAAAAGTTTCTGAATTTTGTCTAGTTTGTTCAAATGTATCTACAAATGGCAAATGATTCCTTGTATTGAATTACAGCTTGTGATCTTTTAAAATATCCAAGTTGTGGTTATTTTTGATAATGGGATTGAAATTTCGTGTACTACTTGTTTTTGGGTAATAACTACGCCGTGGGTAATAAGTTCCCCAATCATGTTACAACCACTGCCAGGAAAATGATATTTTATGTGAACATGCTCTTAGCTCTATTCACCATACAGGTCAGTTAGCAAATACTTATATCTCAGATGCATTTTCAATACCCAACCTTCATAATACCTACTTAACCAACTTCAATCTCATTGTACTAGTTGATCTTGACAGTTTTACACTTAACCCACAACCTCCTTCTCCTCTTTGCCTTTAACTATCAAATTTACACCCAAGTTTGGAGGGCCAATAGTTACTTGTACAACACGGCTGACATACTAAACTCAAATTATGTAGACCTGAACTGAAATGACTCTCAATTGTGAAGCTGAATATAGTTGGCTAGTTGGCTGGCAAGCATGCCAGAACTATGATCAGCCTGGACATAATCGCTCTACCTATCAATATCACAGGATTGAGCTTTTACTTTAGTTCTATTTTCTTTACACTCCTTTATTTTCTAATTTTCTTTTAATTTTCTTTTATAGATATTGAAACAATACCAGAAGAGGAATAAGTTGAACCTTTTCAAAGACTGAAGTTGTTGTGGTTGGATGGGTTAAGCCTGCTGTTTTTTGTTCTTAATTATTTTGTTCTTTATTTTTTCTCTCATATACACTATTCAAGCAGGTTCCTAGTGAAAGCTCTTATACTTTGTCCCTTGAACTACTGTATGGTGGTTCATATATTGAAGGTCATAGTTTTGTTTCAAGAGGGTATACTTTAGCCAAGTAGGATATCCAAAAGGTATGTAATGCACTGGAGTGCATAAGAAAGGCATTCTCCATGAAGAAGAGTTGTACAAGTTCCAGGGAATATGCTTTTGCAATTCTCTTTTGCTCTTACAACCAACTACCCACATTTTGTAACATATCATTTAGAGAGTTTTGGCTTATCAGTATCACTAATGGCTATCTCATGATAGCTTCATTAGCAAAAACAATTCCACCCCATTTATTATATACCTATCTCTTTGTACTGTCTATTAAGCCACCTCTCCTTGTTCTTCATATCTCTCCCATATTCATATCATGTTCTAAAGGCCCAAGAGGCCTTCTGAAAGCCCTATACATACCTTTGACCTCATTTAGCCTTAGCTTTTGTCTGTGGCTACTGGCTTGCTCTACTTGCAAGGGGCGCTTGCTTACATGACCCTTGAGTTTTTTGGCAAGTTTTTCTAGTCCAGCTTTGGTCATTTACGTCTCCTTTCTACCTGTCCTTGTCCGGAAACACCACTCCCTGTCTCAGCGCCCTATTTTACACCTGGTACTTTCTCTTCACCTTGATTTTTCTGTTATGGATTCCGTCCCCCTGGGGACGTTCTTCAGATCATACTATGCACTCTCTACCTATTCACCTATCCCATATACCTTTTCTGTTTTAATTGTACATGTGCCAAATTTGTTTCATTTCACTAAAGCTCACATACTTTGTACTCCCGCTTGTCCTTTTCCAGACCTCATAATTGCCTTAACACTTTGTGTATCACTCCTATTTGTCATCTTGGCTAGTTTACTATGTGTATCTTTAGACTTCTCCTAGGTACTACTTTATATCACTTTTGCACTACACCTTGTTTCCTTTTTTGAATAAGGCCCTGTTTGGCACACAAGAAAAATGACATTTTTCTGACTTTTATGGCATTTTTCTGTCATAAATTTTTTAAAAAAGGGAGGCCTGTTTGGCATGCATATTAAAATGGCATTTTTTTAAATTTAGTGTCTTTTTTTTTATAGCGTTTTTTTGTGTAAAAGACATAGGGCATCAAAGTATAATAGAAAAATGAAAATGAAATGACTAATACAAGTATTATGAGAATGAAAATGATTCAAGTGAATATTGCTATATGATTTGGTAGAATGTGTTGATAGGTTGAAGAGTGATATACGAAGTGCATTTTACAACGTTGATATGAATCACTCACAAAGTACTAGGCTCTAGGTTTACATTATTTAGACCCAGCATATAGTGTGTTTTTTCATCACATGTTTTAACCCTGAAAAAATGAGAGTGTACTACCAAACACAATTATTTCTGAAAAAATGACATTTTTTTAAAATAGATTTAAAGCCATTTTCAGGAAAAATAGCATTTTCTTTTATGGCTGTGTGCCAAACAGGGCCTAAATTTACTGTCTCATTCGATTATACAATTTTCAATATATTCTATTAAATGTTTCTAAATCAATCATACTATGTTCATAACAGTTTTTATTATATGTCCGAGAGGTATCAGGTACTAAATGCACTATGCCTATAGTTCGTTTGATGTCAACAATGATCTCAGTTGTTTCTTTTAGCACATTTCCCATCTCAAAAGTAATGGTAACAAGTCCTGTAAAGTCGTTGATCTTTCCCACATTTCCAACACATAGTCTGTATACTAATACGGATCTATCCACTAACTCATTCTTTAGTCTTGAACTTTTCATTATCAATATCAAGTGATTTGGATATATGCCTTTTAATGCCTCATGAATGCTTCTATTATCTGAATCCACCTATAGTCAATTATTTCTGCTCTGCCCTGTTGACCTTCAAAGCTGGGTTCCTGTACACTAAAGAAGGTGCCAAGTAGCCTCTTGCATGTCCTGAAAGTTTTCTACTAGAACACATAAATGCTAACATATCTCAACTGGAAACTTCTTAAACGAATTTATAGTAAACTGTTGATTCACATATGATTTCTGTCAATAATTATAGAGTAAAAGGTCTAGAAAAGTTCTCAAACTCTGATCGAACTGTGAAATAGTTTCAACTTTTGATGTAAAACCTGTTAGTTACTTAGTGACTGATCCAACCTGCTGTTTATACTATTTGTTGCGTACTTCATCCTGAATGAGATGTGCTTGTTCTGCTTAAATATTTGTTTCATTGATTTTGAAGCTGTCAAGTCTAGCAGATTATCATAGCATTTGATAACACACATCGTTTTTATTTGACTGTCGATAGCCCTCCTTTATCATCATTTTGTCACTTGTTTCTTCTGACTCTGTGTAATGGATTTGAATGTTCCCAAAGCACTGTACATGGTAACCAAATTGACTTAATATATATATCTTGACAAAGTTAAAGTCTATATCCTTATCATATATATCTGCGACAATCCTATCTAAATTGTAACATTGTTTATCCACAATATGATATCTTTTGGCTACTCTAAATCCAGAAAGGCAGTGTTGATTAAGTACTTTACTATTCTCACTATTTATTTCAGCAGTGACCTCTTACACTTTCCTAATAGTAAACCTATCTTTTCGATACTCTTTAGAAATATCTTTAAGATCATAAAAAGGTTTTAGGTACTGTTCAAGGTATTGAATCATCTTATCACTAGGGCTTGTATATTGTGATATTAGGGTAAAGTCAATAATTAATAGAACACAGATTAGAGCTCTGATAAATGTGGCACTTTCAGTGGCACTTGAACAATGTAGAAAAGCCATAAAACACCATAGTATCACTTTAACCATATTTCTCATCTCTTTTCCAGTTTAGTAAGAGATTCAACTAACTCTTCATTCGGTGTCAAATAGCCAAGATAATCAACTAAACTCTTCCAGATAGTATGAAAGGCTTGTAGCTGCTTGTACTGCTTTAGAAATCTGATAAGCTATTTCATAAAGTGTATTTCAAATATTCTAAGGTACATCACGTGGAGAATATCTGGTTTGGGAATGTTGAATTGCTAAAGGTTCATAAGTTCTTAAAAGACTCTTGGAGGCAATTTAAAACTACAATATATCAGTTCTTGCTTGATGTACTAGTCGTTATTACAGTATTTGTGGAAGAGATATTCATATCTTGTATAATCTTGTGTGGCCACAAAACATCTCAAATTAGATCCTAACTCTACAGGTCAAACCTCGCAGATAGCACACTGATTTTGTTGAATACCGTGCAATGTGATATTTCCAAGTAATCTCCAATGCAAGCTGAAAGATGTAAGAAACATAATCGAATCTTTCCTTCTACATATTTAATCCCAAGTCTGATGTTTCCCTGCACAACTATTAACGCAAAGATCGCTTTGATCAAATGATAAATAGTCTTTTTATTTATCTGTCTTTGTTATATATTATTCGCTACTACCTCACGCATCTTCAGGAGGATAGGAAAAAGCACCAAAGGGAATTTTCCATGTTTTGAGACCTTATTTCGCAATCTTGATATGATTTTCAATTGATATATAAATTGGTCAGGCTTTCCTATCTCCTGAGAAATTGGTCAAAAAAGTTAAGTCTGAGGCATATATGATTGATATGAACATCACTCCATCCAGCAATCCATCCTTTGCTGGGTGTCAATACTGTATCACAACATATATACCATATAGAGTTAGACTTCAACCGAGTTTGTAAAACAAAACATCTGGAAAATGTCTGGTAGAGTTGATCAAAGGGCTCCAAGAGCCATGAGAAGAACTGGAGTAGAACAGAACAGCAAAAGAATGGATCAACGCAATAGACTTGCACCAATAGAAATATGAGAACTGTATAATGTTATTAAAAGGCCAAAGGTCAAGCATTCTTAGAAAAGAGTAGAGAGGTGGAAGAGTAGACAAGAATACATATTATCAGCTAATAAACCTTAAACAGCACAAAAGGGACGAATATTGTTCGCTTGAGTAGTGCAAACATGAAGAAAGTATTGAGGTTGAATTACTAGTAGGTTAAGGGGTAATGATGAGGAAGAAGATGAGAAATAGACGAAGATAAAGAAAAGCAAGAGAATGACAGGAAACAGTGAAATTGGGCTGTTCAGAGGCATGAAGGGTTGAGAAATAGGAGATTCAGAGCAGGGAATTTTGGATCAACAATGGCAACAGCGCATTTGGGCTATTGGGAAACATGAGGGAGCCTTGAGGCAGAAATCCATCAGAGAACAATTGCTGGTATGAGGGATAAGGTTGGGTAAAAGTACAGAGTATGAGTAAAATTTTGAATGAGCTATGGAACAGGGCATTTGAGTCCTTGGAAAGCATAATTGAGTGATTCGGCAGAAATCCATAATGGAATAATAACAGGCACGAGAAGTCAAGGCCAAATAAATTACAGAGAAATAGTGAAAGCTGAAATGGACTGTGCAAAGGCTCAAATAGGATGAAGAATGTCTAGATGCCGTTGCATTGCAATAAATTTACCAGTGAAAAAAGAAGACATCAATACTCTGGATAATATCTAGTGATATAAGATATGAAAGTAAGATACAACAACTTAAGTTTTATAATTTGGCCGCTTATTCCTCACATGCCTCATGAGGTATAGGGAGAAAATATGAAATTTTGCTTGTAAACAAAAGAGAGAAAATAAAAAAGGTAGAAAGAATAAATAAGAATAATATCTTATTAAAGAAATGATTTATGAATTCTTGATCTTTTCCATTCAGATTACATATGAAATCTAAATGCTTACTAAAGCGTGATTTTGTTCAGGATGTCACTTCTTAAATGCTTTCTTATATCTTTTTCCCAGTGTCTCAAGTGGATTCCTCTTTTGTACTACTAAATTTGCAATTTCACACAACTGCCATACAGTTGGTAGAAATCTTAAATAGTAGTGGAAGTAACATCAGTCAATTACCACTTACTCTTCTTTGGACAAAAGCTTCTCTCTTCTTTGGTCCTCCTCTTTCCAGTTCTTTATCTCTTACAGGTGATATATGACAGTTTTTAGAGAAGGTTCCACCATTCTAGCTGCAAATATTAGGCTTAGGGCACTTTCAATCAAAGCCATCTCAATTAACATTTGCTTTTAAATTCAGAAAGAAATTATGGTCTCTTGTGAAGACATTATCATAGTGATGAGCATAAAGCTATCTTTAAGATAAACTTAGAATGATTTGGTTAAATTTCTCACTTGTGCTTGCCTTAATAAGTAAATTCACTTTACTATAGTTCCTGCCATTCAAAAAGGAGACCAGATTTTTGCCTGTTTTCAAATCCTTAAGGCAACACAACTAGAAACATAATTGTAGAAAAAAAACCTGTTTCTGAAAGACAAGATAAAGGAGAATAGAAAACAGGTTTTTTTTCTGCAATTATATTTGTAGTTGTGTTGCCTTAAGGATTTGAAAAGTTGGATTTTTGGTGGGAAAAACAAAAAGGTGTTACATTCAGCCACACTTAGTTATCTTAGTCAGCAGGAAATTATTTTCTAAAAAAGAAGTTTTCTATTTTGTGATTACAAAAATCTGACAAATATATAGAAATAAAACCACAAACCTAAAGTAATGTTAAATAGCCCTGAGATTTATTAGTTAATGTTGTTCTAATTATTCAAGTTTAGTAGATTGTAATTAATAAATTCAATAGATGAATTGCTTCTCTCTTTAATATCTACTTATCATTGCAAAGTATTTATGAATATATATTTTTCCCTATGTAGATTCATATTATCATACAAGTTAATTGGTGAATTACAACCTAATACCTCTTACCTAACATGTTAAAGAAATGATAGTACCCTGAAAAGGATGTCTTGGCAATAAAATTAGCACTGCCACATGTAACACTCTTTGCACAGCCAGGTCCCCTTTTTGAATGGCAGGAACCATAACTCTTTTAACTTTACTAACTCTTTTAACTTTACTAACTACTCTTGAACACCAAGGCATGCTGCACCTCGCTGAAGGGTCAGACCATTTATAAAATACCAGTAACCTTTTTTTATACCAGCAAAAAATACAAAGTTTGTCTCAGAGCCAAGAAAACTTCTTAGCAAGAAAACACAATCATAAAAAAAATTAAAAAATTAAAAAATTTCTTTAAAATAAACCAGAAATACTGGTAAGTTTTTGGAATTTTTTCTGACACCAAAGGACAACTATGCAGATGGCCTGTGTTGCTTAACAATTGCCCTTTTAGGAAAATGCCAGGGTAGACATACTGCCAAGGTATGTTAAGACAATGCTTATTACCTTGTTTGGCACCATGCTGAATTAGTGGGTGAAACATTGTTCTTTTACTGGTATAAAAAAACGTTGCTGGTATTCTATAGAGGTGGTCTGAGATCCGCTGGTACAGAACAGGTTTCCCCAGAACGGTCGTCCTCGGGGGAGGTCATGTTCTGCTGGGCTTCCGTAATATGCCAAATACGGTACGCAATCTGTCAAGAGTCTTGGATCTTGGAAGCATCTTGGAGTTGTTGGTGAGTTGTGGGTGGACGGCAGACAAACACACAAGGGGAGGGGCACACATGTCAAAACCCCTACCGTACCGGTACTTCTACGGTACTTGTTACAGGACATAAGTACCCGAAAATGGAGGGGGATCATTTGTATGGGCGCTCAGATACGCACAGATGTTTTGCCATATATTTCTTTAATCCTTGTTTTCGGGTACTTATGGCCTGGGACAAGTATGATATGAGCAGTCCGAAGTCAAGAACCCTGGTGGAGCCATTGCGGGTTTCCTGTTTGTCACTGCTGGTGTCATATTATTGTTTCTTAGTCACTGGACAGGGGAGGGAACAATGGCGCCAAGAGAAGAGAATCCGGGCCTGGCGGATAAGAAGAAAAAAAAAAAACGGCCACAGCAAGACACCGTGACATTTTTATCCACTGAATATTGAGGAAAACAGATGTCGGGGCATGGTGTGCGCGTAATGTGCAAAAAGATAGAAATGGAACGACCCTCCGTTTCTGATGTCATGCGTCCCCGGACATATCTAGGAATCAGGGACGAGATTATGAAATGGGCGAGGGTAAAGTGAGCAATGAGGCGAGAAAGTATTCGGGGGGTCAATAAAAACCGGAAAATATAACTCTTGTCTCCATAGGGAATTGTATTGGATCAGCGGAAATAGTTTTCCGGTTTTTAATGCCCCGAAAGGACAAGAGAAACGGAATGAAAGGCCGAGGGGAAGAGGGGGGGGAAGCAGCCAACCCCATCCCACCTCGCAAATCACGATTCACACTCTATCTTGGCGACATTCTTCTATGTTTGCATATTTGCATCTTGAGTGTGGAGCAGCGAGAAGTGATCTCGTGGTCCAGAATTGGTTCCTCCTCTTCGTCATGAAGTTGACATATTATGATAACCGTGGGCCGGATATTTTCTTTGTATTTTTCCCCTCTAAAATCCGTTTGTTATCCCCAAGCCGAGTGTTTGGAGCATCGGCACTGGTTGGGGGGAGGGGGTACATAATCTTGTCATTCGGCACGCTCGGGACAGGACAGAGTTATTTTGCTACAAAAGAACCAGATATAATTGCCAAAACGTGCGGATATCTGCGATCCCACCTGCTGCTCTGTTTGCAAGCGTTATTCCCTGGAAATGGTCCAGAACGGAAGGTGTGTGGGTAAGAGAGAGAGTGTGTGTGCCATCTCCGTCATCACATCTAACTCACAAAATTGTTGGTCTACCGTATTGCAGCTTTGCATATACCAGCAGGGAAATTTTATCTTCAAGCCCAGCAAAACATTTCCCCTCTTTTGCTGAGCCGTCTTGGCTCACATGGTAGGGGCTGCATCCAAGCTTCATACCAGTTGCTGTGCAGTTGGGGGTTCTGCAGAGATTGCCGAATTGTAATGTCTTTTCACAATGCTACACTTCCACCGCCTGACTCTGTGCGTACCGTAGGTGTACTAGTACGGTAAGCCCTCGCCAATACGTTTGGATTTTGACATTTATGGCAAATGTTGCAATGGACAACTGATACTCTTGCTACGCTGCACCATAACTTGGAGGTATAAAAAGTTATCCAAGTTTCGTAAACTGCGCCCCGGAAGATTGCTATAGGGTCAGCAGACGGTTCCTATGCTAGTTTACTTTTCCGCGAGTCTGCAGCAGTCCAGCTAGCGAAGGATCAAAGGGTTCATCCACCAAACCCGAAAGCAAAGAGTAAATCCCTCCAAGAGAGAGAGACAGGACAGGCCCGGTTACTGCTGTGCCTGCAAGGGATCATTTGGCTATTCAGGGAATTATTCTTCTAACCCGCATACTAATCTTAATGGATAGTCAATCCACATATGTTCGACACAACACACAACAGCGCAGGGAAGCCAGAGGGAAACCAGAGGCCCGAAAAGAAGCCGCCCATTGTGCCACTTGTGCTCACTTCCCACGCCTCTTCACCTGTGCCCAACTAACCTTTCGTTCATCCAGGGCTCACTTACACCCCTTCCCCTCCCTCCATCCTTCTTTTCACCTCCCCACACCATTTGCTCGGGTGGATTCTGTTTATATTACAACAACGCCGGTGCCTTGCCCTTCTCAACGAAGTTCGGGACAGAGTTTATATGTAGGCTTGAACCCTCCCACTCTTCTTGTGCACCCTTCCGCGACATCTTGCATCCCTCTCCCTTCCAGATTTCGTTTGATCACTCATTCACTTGTTTCCTTTCCATTTCCGCCAAGGGGATTTTGGCACGGAACGTGGGGTGTTATTGTTGCTACTGCCTATTGTTGTTGTTGACTGGCGTTGCAAGAAATCCCCCATTGAAATTTATCGGGGTTTCGAGAGAGCCGTTTACCGACATGATGACATCTGCAGCTCCAGCCCAAGCGGTTCACGCGGTCCAAGGCCCCGCCTTGACAGACCACTCCCGCTGCCCGTCTGCCACCACTTCTACTTCCACGCAGCAGCACTCGAATAGACGAAATCGTTCTCGTAGCGCAAACCGTCGAAGGAATAGATTATCCACTCCGGTTATATCATCCCTACAATCCTCTACCTGCTCTTCCACGGAGTCTATTGCCCGGAGAATACAGAGAACCCATTCAGCTGTCGCAAAAAGGTTACTCGCTTCAGCAGTATCTTCGCCCTCAACCTTTTCGTCCCGGAAGAGTTCACCTCAACCGCCCGCTTCGCCCCCAATGTCTACTGGAATGGAGAGGGCAATCGGTGGAGGAAATTCAGGCATTCCTTCACATCATGTTAGAAATTCGTCCGCCCCTGTTCGGCCTGCGTCCGCGACATTAGCACCACGAAATTGCGAGGGCGGGCATAGCAATGGTTTGCGGGATGTTAATGGAGATATTGCGCCTCTTATGTCAGAGAAGCCTCAGGCTTCGACGAGTGGAGGAGGAGTTACTATGACAATACAGCTGGCAGAACCAATGCTATTTCTACAAGGGTTTGACCAAAGCGATCACTCCAATAGGACGCCAGCAATGTTACGTGGGAGTTTGTTACTGAGAATTTCAAAGCCAACAAAAATAAAGGCGGTCAGTCTTACCTTCCGAGGAAGAGCTAGGACCGAATGGCCTGAAGGTATAACCACCTTGATCCCTAGATTCAGGGAATTATTGAAACAGTTGCTGAGCTGTACCCCAGGTATACCACCTAAGAAGTCGGAATATTTTGAGGAGAATGAGATTATGCAACACACTTGGCCGTTTTTCAACGCACAGTTTGCAACAGCAGAATTGGGGCATTGCGCGGACTCGTGTCGGCTCTACAAAAGCTCCTCGGATAGCACGTCGTCTATCACTTCTGCAATAGGGCATTTGGCACGATCGGCTTCCCCTATTGGGATCTCACCAGCCCTAGGCCGTTCTTCTACTGACCGTAGGCTTTCTTTACAGCTCGCACAGTCTCGGAGTTTTAGTAAAGGAGAGTCACCGAATGGGGTATCAGTTGCTCAACGTGGCTACCGAATCTTCCAACCCGGTGACTACGTTTACAATTTTGAGTTGCCCATTGAAAGTTGCTTGCCGGAGACTATTGACGTTGATCTTGGGACTGTCAAGTATGAATTGGAGGGTACAATAGAGAGGCCTGGTGCTTTCCGACCAAATTTGGTTGGGAGGAAGGATGTGATCTTGATCCGATGCCCTGCGGAGACGAGTCTAGAATGTTCGGAGCCCATCGCTATTAGCCGAACCTGGGAGGATCAGTTGCACTATGATATTGTCATATCCGGGAAATCGTTTCCGTTGGGTTCAGCAATACCGATAGCATTTAAGCTTACACCCTTAGCGAAAGTGCGGTGTCATCGGATCAAGATTTTTATCACGGAGAATATTGGGTACTCTTGTAGGAGTAAGAAGGTTAATAGGCTGGACCCCGCGCGGAAGGTTCAACTGTTTGAGAAGAGGGCCGATGGACCGCCGACTTCTACTTTTGCTGGATCTTCTGGGCGAATACTTGCTGGGGGAGGATTTAGTGAAGAACAGGTTGCTGGGGGTAGGAATCTGGATGGGGGCAATGGGTCGGATAATTTACTCGGAGATCTTCATGGGCAAGATAATATCGGGCCGACAGAAATGGAGCTTTCGGTACAGTTGCCCGGTTGCAATGCGAAGGAAAAAGATCGGATACACTTTGACACGACATATCAGAATATTCAAGTGCATCATTGGATCAAGGTGAGATTTTCTTTTTCATTCCCCCCCTTTTGTTCCTTATTTGTAATATCTTGGGGACTAATCTTTTGGTTCTCATAATAGATTGTGATGCGACTGAGCAAAGCCGATCCCAACGACCCTGGAAAGCGACGTCATTTTGAGATCTCCATCGACTCTCCATTACAAATTCTGTCATGTCACGCAACAAGCGCAAACACAGCTCTTCCAGCATACAACAGTCTCGCCCCTGGGGTTGCACCTCCCGGCACCCACTGCTCGTGTCCTCCTTTGACCCGAAGGAATTCGCCAAGGGACGGAGCACCGATGTTGAATGTAAATACACAAGTGGGACACTTTTCTTCCGGTCAACCAGAACCTCCCAATGAGGTTGCTAGGCCACTCCATCTCATTCGTCACCCATCCCACAACCCTCCTCCGTTTGACTATGATGTAGCTCCGCCACCGCTTATCACTCCTCCACCAAAGTACGAGTCGGTAGTATTGGGAGAAGGGCTGGCGGATTACTTCCAGCGTCTGGCAGACGAGACAGCTGGGGATGACGATACAGACGACGAACTTGTGAACGGCGATCACAGACGGTTGATGCCGCCTTTGACACCGGGCGGTCGGATTGCCAGGAGCATGGACGAGAGGCGGACATGGATGCCTCTTGGGATATCTAACCAAGCACAATAGACAGACCCCCCATCCAAATGCACCCCCTTTTCCTATCTTATTTACTATTTCCTTTACCACTCTTTCCTACTCGTTCCCTACTCTTCTCATGGTGTTTATATTTTCCCGACACCTTTTGAATATTAATTCAAAGAGGGGCATTCTGTTACCGGTATTCCCCAAACCTTTAGCTCCCGCCATGGGTTTTTCCTTTTTTCCCCCTTTCCCCCTCATTTCTAGGAGTTCTTTTCCTATTTTCCAATTACAAATTGGGTGTATTCATATTCTATTTTTGGTTTGTGTTTATTTCATTTCTCAGTTTACTGGCTTTTGGAGATGGTTCCCGAAACACAAATTATACGAAGTTTGTGAACCCCTCTATGTTTCTTTCCTTCCTGCCTCATCTCTTTTGGTTTTATTTACCCATTCGTTTTGCTTTTTTTTTTTTCGATCATTTTTTGTTTTCCTTCAAAGCGCAAGGGGTTTTCTGCTATTTCATTTCATTTTATACTTGGACATCATCAATTATACAGGGTTTTTAGGTGGGGCTCTTGGTTATTTAGGTTCTTTATATTTGCATGGGAGTGGATCTGGGTTGGGTTGGGAACGGTAGATCGTGGGAAGGATGTTATCAAAAAAGAGAAATATCCTTATCTTAATCTTCATGGGAAATACTGGTAGACCGGTGGCGGCGAAGTGCAACCCAAATTTCGCGGGTGTTTTTTTTGTTTTCCGTGCTTGCAGAGTTTGTAAGTTAAGCATGATACCGTGCCGAGGTTCGGGAGCAGAAAAGAGATGGGCATGAGTAATTCGTGTCCTTGTTGAACACATAATCCGGAGGGTTGAGGCGTCTAAGAAGCCGAGGATCCGGTACACAGTATATTTCAACATTTACGCCTTTGATAAGCATGGGAATCTTGTACCATGGGCCCACTGCGAAGAACTTGGAAAGTCAGTCGAAGCGCCCGGGGGTTTTTCTCTTGCAGCTCATAACGATGAGGCATAGTATTATCATAATACGGTATCATACTTATTTTGAAACTTCCAGACATCAAAAGTTACAGAAACTGCGACCATTTTTTCTTCTTCGAATCTTGATATTATGCCGCTCACAATCCGAACATTTCAAGGAGCCAAAATATACCGGATGCGGTTGGATAAACCGAACCGTGCCGAGGTTCCTGCTATGATTGCGTAACATTGCAGGTGGTTGCAAATATTAGACCATTTTCGACTTCTAGATGCCGTTGCATTAGAGAGTCATTTGGCATCTAAGTTACGTACGGTACTCTTTCTCACTCGAAAAATCCAAATCCTGAGTTTGAAATGTCTCGTTCTTGGCGTGCACAGGCATAATTTGTATGGATGGGCGACTAGAAATATAGGATTTTTTTTTCCTCAAATAACTACTTGAGTACCGGTATGATGGCCTTTAATACAATCTGATACGTCTTGTACTAGCACAGGGACAATCGATAGATAAGACGATAAGGACTGGTAACTCAGGCTTTAATAATATCATAGGATTGAATTCGTATTATATGGCATCTCGACCGTGTTATCAGAAAAAAAAAATAAAGGATTCAGGAAAACTACCGTTATTCCTGCATTTAAGAAAGCATACTGTATCTGACTTTCTGGAATTAAGGCACACTCTTCTCTTATTACGTGTACTGTACCGGTATGGCGTAACCGTACCGTACTTGCTGGTTTCTAAAACGAGCCTGGAGCGCTATGGCCAACTTTCCTGCTGGTATCGTACTTGTATTTGAGTTTTGGGTGTGGTTGGATCTATCAGGTAGACTACCGTAGTGAGTGAGTGAGTGAGTGAGTCCAATATCTTGAAAGTGTAGATCCTGTTCTCTTGGTCATTTTGGGTTAATTTGTTATAATTTATTAAATACTAGCACAGCCTTGATTATGCGTGACAAGGCGTGCCTATATAATTAGAGTTGGTAGGTAAAGGAGTATCATAGCTGGAAAAAAATAAAAGAACATATAAGCCCATATTTCAAATTCTTGGGCGATTTAGTTGAAATCTGAGAGGATGTCTGGGACACCTATGATAGGATGGCATTAGACTATTGAGAAAATGGAATTCAAGTTTTATGATATAATGTGCTCGTAAGTTAGGATTCGATCTTGAGCTGAATCTAGCACTGAGGTGTTAGAACTGCTCACATGTTGTATAATCTCAGCAGAAGCCTTGGCACTGTTAGCTTCTGGTTATCTTGTAGGTTGAAAAAGGTATCATTTCTGGTGCTGCTGCATGGCTGGCGATCAAATATGTCATTGAACTGTACAGTGCTAAGTATGTGACCACCACACGTCCCATATCAGATATTGCAGTACTCGTACCGGTATACTCGGGTATGGTCATAAAGGGCGGAAAAAAAGATCAGCAAGATCCGGTGGGGTAGTGAGAAAACAAGCTGCAACAGTGAAAAAATTCTTGCCTTGGCAGACACCACAAATCCAGACCAAAGGAATAGGTATCTTAGTATGATACTTGACCATTTAGACAACATTTAGATGATAATGAAATTGCCAGTATGTGGTTGAACCTATGCATTTATACAAGTTGCTTGGAAGAACTATTCCAAAAGCTCAGATTCCTTCCCCCTTGGTCTCAATATGGCCTGATACTATTAGATTCTTAACAAAACCTACAGATACAATACAGCAGTAGCCACATTACAATTGCTCCAGGTTAATAGCATCCTATAACACCCCTATCTTTTCCACTTCCCCCTGATCGATGAGCATAGATCAGCACTTCTATCCTTGTTTCGCCACCGAAAGTTTTCCGCCCTTTATGACCATACCCGAGTACGTACCGTACTCGAGTACAGTACTGCACAGCACAGACCAACGGCAAATAGGCTGGCAGGAGGAGACAGCATGTGAGATCTCCACTGGCTTGCTTGCCTGCGTGCTCGCTGTTGCGCATCAAGATCGATCTTTACTACCACGCTTCCGCAAAAAGCACTTCCTCCCCCCTCCCTCCCTTTCTGCCTTGTCCTACAGCGCTCGAGTGCCGTGCCCCCGACATTGACGACGATGACAATGCCCCCATGCATTTACCGTTGGGAAGATCACTGACGTGACCGTAGAGATCTACTCCCTGCTTGTAAGAAATTACGCGGCGGTTATCTGGCGTACGAAGGATCCCTCTTGGCTGGGTTAATTACGCTTGGAATGTGGGTGAGTGAGTGAGTGGTAGGTGGTGAGGTACTATGGTGAGATGGAGAGAGGTTGCCTCTATGCCATTTTTAGAAAGTGGAGGTGGGCGGTTAAGTTTATTGGTGGAACTACGGAGTACGTACCGAAGGCTTTAGGCTGCCGGTACAGTACTGTGCGTGGAGCATCTCACTGGGAGGACGTTACCATCAGTACCGCGCATACAGTGCAAGGCCCGCTGAGAGGTTATGGAACTTTGACCTGAGGTTAACTAGCCAAATATATCCCGGTCTGTTCAGGTCAATGGGTCCCTATTCTTGTGCAAGTCCTCCCGGGGGAGATGTTTTCGAATAAAACGGGGATTGTTTTGCGGGCTGACTTAAATTGACTCCTCACTAACTGACTTTCTGATGGGTACTTGCACTCGAGTACGAATAACACAGTTTTCAAAGTCAAGGGCTGCTACCAGCAACGGTTGTGATATGGATTGAGTGAAGATTGAAAGCCGACTAGACCACTCTATGCCTAGCACTATACTCGTACATACACGGCGCGCCTATAACTTACCCGAGCATCCATGGGGGGGGATTTTTCCTCCCGCATCCAGGAGATGCACTGTATGGTATGGCATTATAACGGTATTGCAATGGTATGGTAGTCTTCTGTCTTCGTTTCATAGGTTCCCACCCCGTGACAAATGTCGTTTCAGCACAGTCGCGGGAATCTTGGCCCGTCACTCACTCATTCACCCCCGCATTTTGCATGGGGTTGGTTTTGGTTTGCTTGCCAAGATAGGTACCGTGCTATCGTGAAGGTGAGTTATGCTCCTACTAACTGCCCTTGATAATTAGTGCTGTGATAGTTACCCTTTTGCGCGCGCCCCTTAGGATATGCGCATATCAATCCTAGCGTAGGATATTGTAACTTTAAGCGTGGCGTATAGTACTGTGCAGTACTTGCGGTAGTGTAGCATAGTGGGGCGTAGTGTGGACAGGCAGGTAGACAGGTATTGTACTGCGGGCGCTTCAAGCTCTAACTTAACCTATAGTCCCTATTTTTTTATTCCCCGCAGAAAGATTTACCTCTCTAGTTTTTTTTATCTCCTCCCTTTTCCTTCCTTCCTTCCTTCCCTTCTACTTCTCACAACCACTCCTCTTCTCTCCTCCTACCAATCCCTCTTTTCTTCTTCTTTTCTCCCCTTCCCTCTTACGTTCTCTCGACGGGCTCGATCTCGAAAAGACTGGATTCTTTCTTTCTTTCCTTTTCTCTTCCTTCGGGTTCTTCAATTCGAAACTACATTTTTATATAATACTCTTCAATCCTTCCTTGCTTCGCCATCTGCATCATCATATCCCATCCAATCCCAAGCGTAATATATCCCCCACGGCTGGGCCGTCATACATTTTTCGAACAACCAAGCCAACCAAGAACCGGTTTATAGAAGAAGGAAAGAAAAAAAAGACGCATCCAAACAATAAAGGAAAGAAAGGGAAACTAAAAAAAATTGCGACAGCTTCTTGACTGCTCAGTTCGCCATGCCCATTTCCCAAAAGTTGCGTCTGGCATATGTCGCCGAGTGGCTACTCGCCGTATCAGTCTCGGCTGTCCCAGTAGAGCACTCGCCGGTGGTAGTAGAGGGTGACAGCAGCATGGCTGCGATGTACGAGAGGAGGGAGGAGAATTCCGCGTCGTTTACTGGGGTTGTCAGTGACGCGGTTAAGCTAGCTGAGGATGCGGGTCATGGCCGCAAAAGGGACGGGGATTCGGACAGCGATAGGGATTTGGACAAGTCGGAGGACGATTCTGATAAGTCATCGGTTGGTTTGATTCTCTCCTGTTTTGTGCTTTAAGCTTAATTCCTGGTTCATTAGTAGTTTCTTTTTTGGCTTAATTCTTGTTTCATGGAAGAGTGATCGGGTGTGATGCTGATATGTCTTAGGTTGGTGGAGGCCCTAAGGGAAGGCATGGTGACACCCCTGCCCATCCGCCCCCCTCGGGGGAGGCGGGCCCTGCCAGACTGGAGGGTCCTTCTACAGTTGCGAAAAATTTGATGATAGCTGGAGGAACAATTGGTATGCCTGCCACATGTTCTAATCTATCATGATATAATATTTAACTGAAATTGGAACTTATAGCTGCATTTATATTGGTAGCAGCAGTCGCCTTCTGGCTATACAAGACTAAAGGCAAAGCATTCCGGAGACCCAACTTCAAGTGCTGGAAACGCGGCGGTGCACACAGGCTCCGCGGTGGAGACACTGTGTACGACGAGAAACCCCCACTATACCGAGCGCAGAGTACAATCTCACGACCAGGCATGGAACGCAAGTACTCCAACCCCAGAATGCCCTTTCCACCACCAGCAGCACTAGCACCATCCGGCACCCCCCTAGAGCGCCACCAACCCCGCAAACCCCTCTTAATCCGCACCTCCCTCCTCCCGAAAAACCAACCAGTCTCCTCGCCATCCCCAGTCGACCAAAAAGGAACTTTCTATGACGGGGCCTCTGATGTGGACTCTCCCTCCTCCCGACAACAGGAACAACCACCCCTCCCACCGCCAGCTTACATGTCAGACCACCCTCTCCTAAGCCCCTCTCAATCCTCCTCCAT
>QOVD01000837.1:8561-42703 GCA_003521225.1 Tuber microsphaerosporum
TATTGTATTAAGGTTGGGTTCGTGTTTGGTATGTATCTCTGTCCAAGCACTAGCCGGGGAGGCGCAATACTAATCCTTTGTTTGCTTGTATCTAGAGTCTCGTTTAGACTTAGTCTTAAAGCACCACGCTCGCCTCCTCGAAGCAGGGATTGATCCACAAACCTTCTTTCCTATCCCGCACCCGACCCTATCACCACCTCCCCCCGCAGTCCCGAAGAAAGATGCCAAGCCCGCTCTGACAACAGCAGAGTCAGGGAGCGCAACCAGAAGTCGCAAGGTCGAACTGGTGAGAGCGAAGTCCAAGACTGCCTTCACCATGAAGTCACTTATCAAGAGTTAATTTCTTCTTTTTTTTTCTTGCCTCATCATGTCCCATTTGCGAGATTTATCTTTTCTCTTCGTCTTGCTGAAAGTGAATTTTCACGACTGCTATTCGATGGGAAGTCCCTTTCAAGTATCTCTACGTTTTAGTATATTGGGGTATCATAGCACCCACAGTAGTAGTCTATTTATGAACCACCAGAACCTTCAATGTGTTAACATAATAGTACCGCACACTCCGACCCAATATTTCGG
Source organism: Tuber microsphaerosporum (assembly GCA_003521225.1). NCBI lineage: Eukaryota > Fungi > Ascomycota > Pezizomycetes > Pezizales > Tuberaceae > Tuber > Tuber microsphaerosporum. The sequence goes on from QOVD01000837.1 coordinate 9,138, forward strand.
GCTTTGAGGTTGCCTCCAAATAAACATGTGAGAATCGAAGTTTTGAGGGAATTCCCCTTATCGCAACGAGCACGTACTAGTATATAACTAGGCTATCTCCGATTCTAATTCACGCCCGCTATCTATTATTATCATGTTCTTGGGATATCATGCTTGGCAGCTGCTCCGTTCCTATTGTCTACCCGAGCATTATACAATACCGGGACAGCAATCTCCTGAAACAATTAAGTCACTACACCATTGGCAAAAACCTAACACTCCACATGAGCAGTCTCAATCGTACAGTGCCGGTATGCATCCAAATCCACTTTAAGATCAAACAATTATCAGCACCCGCTTTGTGCTCACCCCTACCTAGAACAGACGGTAACCGATAGCCCACAATCCCATTATATCCCATCTGTTCCAGTTCGGTAAGCATGCCCCCGTTGGCTCCCCAAGTCCTCTTCAGATAGTTTTCGAGTGAGCTAACTTGAAGACAAGACAGCAACCTCCGGACCCACACAATAGACCTCCAGGGCAACAGTCTTGGTGGTTGCTCCTTTTCACACCAAAAACAGGCAAAACTCTGCCTTTTAATTGCTGATATCTTACAGAAAAACTGCATCTCCTTTCCTCCAAATTCTTGATTCAAAATTACCTTATATTTCTAATATCTTATGATTAATTTGAAGTATGCTATTAGCTATTGTGAGTTCAACTGACTTGTAAAGTTCAACCATTGCTGAAAAGTTATAATTATCACTAATTTGCCAAGATAGTTGTTCTAGTAACTTCTCACAATAAAGTACCGATTCTCAATTAGTAGCAATATAATAGGAAAGTGTCAGAACACTTGGTAAATAGTTAGATGATGTATTAGTAGAAATATTCCTTTGCACTTAAAGGTTTTGAGATACAAGACACAAAGGACACCCAGAAAGCAAGCCTCAATTCTGGATATAATATGGATCTAAAGCTGTATCAGGAAAATATTTTGGTATTTTCTTTGAGGTAATATTGTTTAAACTTGAAACTACAATCTTGCACATTCTGACAATGTCTGACGCTTAGTTGTTGGCTTCAGATAATATCAGATGAGTTCATACTATCTTCAAATAATATGTGATAATTTCCTATTTGTTTCTGACTTTCACTTGTTGGCACATAGCATATAGTTTTCTCAGCTAACTGTCTTTACCTTATAGTTCTTTTATTAAAAGTTCTAACGATTTTGTAATGTATCCAAATTCATACTTGCTCCTGTTGTTATTTTTATATATCTTACACTGGTGTATAATTACTCTCTGAATACTCTTTGATACCCTGTCAGTATTCATTATATCAGCAAAATAAATCCCACTTCCTGTATTATATGTTCTCCTATATTTTCTAGTAATAATACCTTTCCCTATTCCTCCAATTTCTCTTATATTTGTAATATGTTCTAAAGCTAATTACACCTTCTAGAGGCTCAATTAGTACCTCCTATACCATTGGCCCTTGTGTTTTGTTTGTGGCCTCATGCTTGCTTCACTTCAGTAGCTCTCTAGCTTAATTAACACTTGTTTTTGTTTGTCTTATCTGTTTCAGCCAATTTGGTCATTGTATAGACTATTTGTACTGGTGTGTATCCTGAATAACTACTTCTTGTCTTGGGTCCCATGTCACACATGATACTTTCTCTTCCACTAGTTTATGTATTATGAATAGCATTCTGATTGAGCTGTTCCTTGGATTGCATTATCCACTATCTGTTTATACACTATTACCATATACATAATTCTTGTATTGATAGTACATATACATAATTGACTCCTTTCACTTCTTTCACTATTACTTGGACCTTTGAAGCTTATTTCGGCTTTTAAGACCTCACAAGTCACTTAACGATAGCTGAGTCATATTTGAATATTACTCTGATTGCTCATTTGGGAACATTTATTATGTAATCCTTACACATCTCATTTGCACTACTTGTTGTTTCAGTTTGAATGAATTTATAGCTTCTTTCTACTCTAAAGTGTTTGATATATTTTATTAAATATTTGTAAACTAAGTCTATTATTTATATACTAGGATTTGTTATCTGTACCAGCAGGCTGTGATACTTCATGTGCCATGCTCATGATCTGTTGGATGCTAACAAGTATTTAGATCATTCCCGTTGGCCATTTTGCCATTCTAAATACAATGTTAACAAGTCCTGTAATATCGCTAAGCATTTTGGAATTCTTACAATATAGTCTATCTCCTGATCCAAGCTCTTTGCTAAATCAATTATTTAATCTTGAACTTTCATTATTGATATCAAATACTTTGAATAAAAGTCTTTTAAGCACCTCTGAATATTTATATTGCCCAAATAAACCAAGATACAATTATTCTTACTCAGCCGTAATGACCTCCAAAGTTGGATTTTTGTACATTGAAAAAGGTACTATGTGTCCTCTTGTACATTATGAAAGTTGTCAAGTATGGGAGTAAAAAACGAGTATTACTTGACTGAAAACAACACTAATTCCATATTATACTCTGGGCTCATGGATGATTGCGGTAGATAATAATCAGGCTATAAAAGGTTGGGGAAATATTTTAGGGTCTGATTTGATTATTAAATAGTTTTGACAGCAGGTGTCACAAAACTGACGAAGTGAGGATAGGGTTTCACATGACTCATAGTTATGAGTTATAGGTTTGTGAGTTGTTTCACAGAACTCGCACTTGCGATTTTATCTTTATCCCATGGTCTGTAACGATAGTCGCACCATCCGTGGTGCGAATATTTTACTGGTGACAATGGGCTTTACCCCAATTTAATTGTATAGTAAAAAATTAAAAAAAACAAATAACTCCTATCTAATCCATAGTATGAAACTCCTTAAAGCAATTGCGAGTGTTGTGTAAGCATATGGGAAGTTGACATTTAGTACACTCCTATTGTGTCTTATAGCCTTGGCCCCCTATATCCTCTTTCCCCGCCTGCTTTAACCTGTATCTGCACAACCAACACTCCTTCCTTGATGAAACTGCCTTGGATAAGTGAGTACTAGTACCTCTGCCAGGTGGTAGTTGACTTTTTTGTTAATATATTTCACTTTTTTGGCAGTGTGGCATTTTGAAGTCTGACAAGTTTTTAGAGCTGTATCCTCCTCCTTCCCGTCTCTTTCTCCCTCCAAAATTAAATCCCAAGCAACCTCTAAGCGAAATTCTTTATGGCCAATGAATTTAGAATCAGGAAAGGCAATATAGGAATTAATGAGAGCTGTGTCCAAAGTCTAGAAAAAAATAGGGAACCTGGTGCGAAAGGTTGCCAGCTGAGTATCAGAGTAGGACCGGTACTGGTTAGCAATATCCACACCACCCATGTGAAAATTGTAGTCATTGATGGCAACCGGAATTGGTAGCTCCTTCTGGTGGTCTTCCCCAAACTCCACCAATGTTCGCTTAGCATTGGTACTCTTCCTACCTGGTCTTTTGTGCTGTCTGACAATTTCGCTGTTTTCCCCTCTTAGACTATAAATTGTAGTCATAATAGTGAAAGGTGTATTATTAAACCACAAAAGTATTCCAACATTCTTAACAACCATACCAGACTTGAAATGATATGGTAATCGTCCAACAATCTTCTTGGGAACAGTAAGTGTCTTAGGAAAGTCCTTTGAGTTAGGTCTAGCTGTTCCACATGCCCCAATACCTAATTCATCCTTCAAAAGCGCTAGCAAAGGTAGGCTAGTATAGAAGTTGTCTAGATAGATGTGCCAAGTCCTTCGCTTGGGGAGCTTGCTCGCTAAATACATGACAATATCTCCAGTTGAGGTAAGGCCTTCAATTGCTGGAACTGGATCTGGTCCAGCTTGGTTTGAAGTTGGATGGAAGTCCCAAATAGGGCAATGATCAGCAAGACAGTGAAACTTAAATCCAAGTTCTATTGGTTTACTGGGCATCTTGTAGGTATCCTGAGAGCGTCTAGTACACCTGATCATGGCTTGATCAATGCTGAGATTGGAGGAGGGAAGGCGCAAATTTTGAGAGGTAGAGCGTAGTTGGTCAAGTATTGGATTCATTTTTCCATGCCATAACCTTCTTCCATCATCTGTGGTCTTGGGGATATTGATCGCAGCAATGTGGAGATAATGCTTGATTTGCTGAAATCTATAGAGGGTCATATAGGCTGTAATAGGATATGTAGGATGAAGTCCATCATGCTTCCAGTAATCTTCCAGGGGAGGTGCTGAAAATATTCAAATATAGATCACAATACCTAACCAGATCTTCAGATCACCAACTGTCATGCTAGACCAATCTCTTCCCTTCAGCTCAGTTGGATCTCGCTTTTCCACTGCATAGTGGTTGGTAATTGTACAAATAGTAGAAAGTAGATGATCTGAAAAGATGAATCTAAAGATAGAGGAAGGAGAAACATGCTTTAAATAGAGGAGGGAGATTGGCAATTGAGTGTGAGCACTATGAAGTGGATGGTAAGTTGTCATTGGAGTTTATTTTGGTACAGGAGGTAGGGTAGATTCCAGGAAAGAAGGGGGAGTAGTGGCCAGGAGTGCCGAGTGATTTTTCATAATGCGAGCCATTGAGATTGGTTTTTGTTTTTAGAAGCAGGTAGATGATTCTGATGGAGGGGATATAGTTGAGAGAGGGTCTATGGTGTAGTTGGGAGCTTGGAGACGAGGGCACAGCACTCTGTTATCGGTCACTGCCATGCTGAAGGACAAATTGTGACTAGTATGTTAGGATTGGAATAATGTCTAGTTGAAGTGAAATATCTATACATGAGGGCTGATAATTATTATATGAATGCAGATATAGCTTGAGGAGATCGTAGGGAATATAGGAGTAAATTGCCAGTGAGATAAATCCAACTATGGTTGCTGGAGCGAAGTGTTACGTTCCAGGTACTACAGTCTGTATTTATAGAGTTATTTCATTATGATGGCCAACTTTAAGTGATGATTACATGAACAAATAATTTTTATTTTTTTTACCAAAAATATCATCAAATTGTCAAGTGAGTAATCTTACCATGACTCAATTCTCATGGTTCTGAATCCCATGGTTGAGGAGTAATCATTCATTTGTCATGATAAGGTCATTTGTTCGCAACACCGGTGGTGTGAATTCGCATTCTTACAGTCAATAGGATAACATTATTGGTTGATGATTTTGCATGACTCATGATGGTGGTCATATGATGTATGACTTTTGCACATGACTCATATTATGAGTAATAGGTTTCACGCATGTGACGCAAGGTGCGCACGGGACTTGTTATTTGGATAATGATGGTTGAGGTATGTTGCGCAGTGGACTTGTAGAGGTCAGCTGATGGATTGAAATCTATGACTAGCTATGAGTCATGAGGTCTTGTGACTTAAGGGTATGAGTCACTAGGGTTAGGGCTATGGGTGGAAGGCCAATATAAGGAGGCCGTGACTGTCGGAAAGTTAACCATGAACCATCTCCTCTACACCTCTGAAGATTGAAATCTCAACACCATGAGAATCATCGTCAACCACCCTCTCCCCTCTCCCCTCTCCTGATGGCCAAGTTGCCTAGGAGGGTGATGCTACATCCCCCCTCTCCCCTCTGTTCCCCTTCTGATGGCTTTGCTCTTGGGCGGTCTTTGTCTAGGGGGTTTACAGTCACTCTTGCCTCCTTGCTCGCTTTCGCTTCGCTGCCCTCGCTTTGCGTTTGCACATAGTTGGCAACCCTTTTCTCGTCAATGGCCTTCTGCAGTTTCGGGCTATCACTGAAGTAGTGGCCCTGGTGGCTCTACTCCCTGGTATTGCACTATCTCCTGGGAACTCTGTTTGATAGATTCGGCATCGTCGAAAAAGTGTGATCTCATTTCGGTCAGTTGGTCTTGCACTTCTTGATTGGGTCTACCCCTCTGCCCTCCTTTCTCGTAGCTCCAGCCACTCTTTCTCTCTCTCGGTTTCGTCTAGTGGCTCTGTTACAGCTACAATCCGCTCCCTGGCTGGTACCCTACTATTAGGTGGCTCCTCTCACCCGCCTCAGCACACCTCCCTTGGGGTCCCCTTTGCGTGTGGCTTAAGCCTTGCCTCCTCCTCCGGGTCCCTGTCCCTTCTGATCTTGGAGCCTTGGGATATGTTATGGCTGAGTGCGTGGCAGTGAAACTGGCTGGTTGTAATAGGGTACATACTCACCACCTCTGCCCCTTGGGGCATGCACCCATCCGGGCCTTGTTTTCCGGTAGGCCCTTAGGGCATTTCCTTACGCCACATGTCTCTGCTGTGCCGGCTCGTTGTCTGGATCTCCCACTGGGATTCGTTCAGCCCCTGTTGACGGCCTATATGGTCTGGCTATGATTACCCCTTGTGTGTGCTCAGGTTTGGTGGAATATTCTACGGTTTGGTATTGGTGGTTTCTTTCATGCTGGACTTGAAGTCTTCTTTATTGGTTTATAGGGTTTTCACTGTTGTTTTGTTTTTTTTCTTGGTGGGCTGCACATCTGTGGAGGTTATTGGTTCGTTGTTTTCGGGCCTGTTGTTTCCTTTGTAGTTTCTACCCATAGTACCGGACTTTGATTTCTACATCTACTCAAAGTAGTTACGCAGTGGGGCATGGTCAGAGGGTTTTAGCATTCGACGTGCGGGATGGAGTGTATTTGGAGGATTTTAGCTTTCATACCTTCGTGGTGTTAGTTAGCTTTCGTACCTAGTTAGTTCTAAATTAGCAAACGAACAAAAGCGATAAAACAAACAAAACTGTCAGATAGTTAACACATGGACGATCTCCTCTCCACCTCCAGCGATTGAAATATCAAGACCATGAGGAATTATCGTCAACTCCACCCTCTGGGGCTCGCCTATTTTTTGGCTTCGGTTTAAGGCAGACCTCCTGCCCCCCCTTTGGCCCTTATCATGATCTTGCCCTGGGCAAGTGTGTTTCTAGAGGCCGTTGCATGGTAGACTTTTATCTTCACCTCTTTCCGCGGTCGCTTAGAGATCTCACACCGTTGACAACGATTCTTTCTACGATTACGGCCATCATTACGGTGTCCGAAATCTGGTGAGAGTAAGTCTTCGTCTTGAGAGCTCGATCTGTGATGGGGAAAGCTTGGGTTAGTAACATCTCGGTTCCCGCTTTCGCGTCGTCTTCGAAAACCAGTCGGCTATGGCCTGTTTGTTGGCTGTTTCTAGTGAGTTGGCTACCCCTCCGTCCATCCTCATCCGGTCTCCGTCCAGTGGCTCTTTTATAGCTATCACTCCTTTTACGGTCAGCTTTCATCTAGCAGGCAGCCCACCTACAGCCCGCCCTGTGAAGATTACGGGGCACACCTTGCTACGGTCAGTAGTCGTATTGCACGGTATCGGTTATCAGTTTCGCCCTTGGGCTAGAAGGTAATTTTCTGCTGAGTTGTCTGTTTTGGCCCCTGTGGACCCCCTCAGCTATCAATCGCCTTTGGTTTCCTCTACATTTGCTACTGAGATATTAATTTGGTTTCTTTTGTTTGGACTGGCGGACTGTTTGGCATTGGTGCAAGGTGTGCGGGTTGCTGGTAGTCCTGTTGTCTCTTACTTGTCTTTGAGGAGTATTTTTGTATTTCTTGAGGGCGAGATCATGCGGTTAGTCCTGGACCATAGAGACTTGGGGTGATGGCTTTTTCCAGAGTTCTCCCAGGGGTTGGGGCTGTTCTTTACCATAGCTAGTGCTGTACGTAGTCTTTGAGCCTTGTAGTAGAAAAATCAAAGCATATAATATAAAAAAAAAAAAAGAAAAAAAAGAAAAAAGAAAAAAAGAAAAATCAAGGTGGGATTGTTAATAGACGGACGATCTCTTCTCCACCTCTAGCGATTGAAAACTGAACACCATGTAACGATCCTTCCCTCTGAGAGATACTTGTAGCAGGTAACAAGTCCCTCGTTCTTGTACACTACTTCTGATAGCAGAACACTTTTGCTCCTATTGTGTAGTCAAGAACGTACTAAGACACACTTCTCTTATTCGCCAGGAATCGAAGTAATAAAGATGATAGAATTGATAGTATAAGAAACTAGTTAGATGGTTGCGTGAGGAACTAATTATCCAGTGGTATTTTTTTGTTTTTTTTTTTGTATCAAGTATATTTCAGTTACAACCACCGAGGCCCGAAAACTACATAGAGCTATAGCTATGGCAGACAAAAGCCCCACAATCCAACTCGGTGCCAGTGGAAAAAGCCATTATCCCAAGATCTTCTGGTGTGGGCCCAACCAGACGATCGCGTAAACAAGAGAGAAATACAAAGCCGGCTAAGCGGGCGACCAATTAAATCACCAAAATCTCATGAGCAGCAAAAAGCAGGAAAACCACTTCCCATAACCTCATACCTCCTAAAAAGTCAAAACCGGTCCAAGGACGACGAACAAGGAAAGTAAAGTCTAACGAATACAAGCGAAAGGAAAGACAAACAAAGTATAAACCACTGAGAAGAAAACCCAACAAGACAAAACATAGACCAAGCTAAATAAACGATCCAGAAAGGGGCTGGATATCACCCAGTAGGTAACAAGGGGCAATCATAACACAAAAGAGACTGAAAACAATTACATCAATTCCAAGGCCTTTGGTTAGACCAGGGAGTGACCCGAGCCGACCGTGTAAGTGGAGGGCGCCGGTGAGACGTGGGGGTGGCTGTAACAATGCCACGGGTAGAAACGATGGGACGAGGAGAGGGGGTGGAGGGGAAAACAACTAGCTAGAAACAACTGAAAAACAGGCCATGCCTGAATGGTTTCCGACTGAGAGAGGAATGCGAGTATCACGAAGTTACTGACTGAAGCTTTCCCCATTGTGAGACAAGCTAGCGACCAAGGAAGTACTTCCAATGAGGTCCGGACACCATAACACTGACCATAAATGTAGAAAGAAGTAAAGCCGACAGTGGGAAATTGCTAAGCGAGAGTAGCGCAAGCGGGACGAGGAGAGCAGATGAGAAGAGCCTTCAAAAGACCCCTAGGACAGGGCGTTCTGAAGGCTGGGCCATAGTGGGAGAAGAAGAAGAGAGTGTAATCACTCGCCTAGCCAACGAGGGCATTGAAGGAGAGAAGAAGGAGGGGATGGAGGTGACGATAATTTCTTATGGTGTTGAGATATCAATCACCGGAGGTGTAGAGGAGATCGTTAGTAACTAACTATCTGGCAGCTTGGTTTTTTCATTTTTTTTCACTCTTTTTTTGCAGTTTTTTTGTCTTTCAGTTTTAAATTCTCATTCTAAGGCTTACAGCGTGAGTACAAGACTAGCTACAGGACGAAAGGAGTATGGAGTGTCAGCTATGATCCCAAAGACCTGAAAAGTATCCAAAATCAATTCATCCCTAACCCCCCTCCGGCTAAAAAACCCTCTGACCCTGCCCGACAAGAGTGGAAACCCACATACATGCCAGGGACTATGGGGAGACAACTATAGGAAAGAAATACAGGCCTGAGCTCTGACAAAAACCTTCACAGACAAGCAGAAAGTAAGAAACCAAACGACAATGAGACCTGAAGCGAGATGTTAGGCACATTGGAAGCCTATGTATGGAGTACTGGAATCCAGCACACAGACCTCCAAAGCGCACAGACCACTGCGCACAGACCTCAAAAATACGGCCATCATACCCCTGCGGCCCCGACATTGGAGCACTACATTCTTTGCCGCACCAGTGGTAGTTGTGCTCGCAGTCAAGAATGTGCCCCCAGGGACCACTCGCAATAAGACCATATACGTCGCGGCCGTCCGTCCGACCGGATGCTGTTCGCAGGATATATGAGAAGAGAACCTAGCGAAATATATGCAAGTGGTTCGGACCAAATCGGCCGACATCGCATAAGGTTATAGGCCTTCAAAGTTATGAGAGCTTAGGGAAACAAAAGAGTGGACGCTTAGGCGAAGTTTTCCCATGAGGAAATTAGACACTAGTACGCATAGTGGAGACCAATAGTCCCACTCAGAGTCAGTCAGTAAGGGAGAGGCATTGCGCGCAATTAGCCATAGGTGCGATTTCAAGCAAGAGTCATCCCGAAACCTGATGCACATGTAGCTTAAGAACACATATGCATTGAATGGTCTGATGACCAAGGAGTTGGCCACTCCAGACATGACTCGGTGAAGAAAGTTACAGAGGTAGCTCCTATTGGGCTACGAGAACTCTGCACACCTATCGTTGAGGAGAATGACACACCCTCACGACTAGATGAATAGTGTATGTCTTCATACTGCTAAGCAAGTAGTCGAACAGTTGTCAAGGTCAGAGAGTGTTCGCACTTTTTAGTTTGCAGATATTAGTTAGCCCGCGAACACTCAGACGCGGAATATAAATATTGAAGTGCCTCCCTTGCTACAAGAAGCCATGAAGCACCGGAGAAGAGATCTTACCAATATAAAAAGTTACCACGCTAGAAACCTTTATCTTACTCAATTATCTTTTATATATCAAATTACTTCTCACGAGAGCTAGTTACCCACGAGCCTTCTTAGACAAATCTCCGAAGATACCTACTCAGGCTTAGTTCGATATTATAGTCCCCCAATCGGCTACCCCTAACACTATATTGATAGTTCTCCTTGTTACCAAGGCTCACCTCAAATTAGTGTTCTTGCACGAGCAATAAATTCCCTTTGACCTGTCAAAATGTCTTTCCCCTCGATACCCTTCATTATGGGTGGAGGAGAACCCATGGAAACTTCAGGCGAAGACCCGCCAAGCCCGATGGAAAGCATTACAGAAGCATCAGGCGCTTCCATTCACTCCAGGACTGATGCCCCGATACACTCCGACATCGCACAAAGGCGAACTGGATCTTACTATCCCGCACCAAGAGGACTTGGGGCCAAAATAGCGGCTTCCGGATCGGGGAGAAGATAAGGATCCCGGAGACCAAGCAACACTGATGCATACCTACACAGTCTAATGGAACCCGCTGCAAAGGCTCCACAACACTTAGACGGACGAATTACCACCAATCAGGTAAAAATTGGCGACCTTGCTGAGACAGTACAAGGAGTAGTGTCAGAAATGGATGACACTAGGAAGAAGGTGGCAGACGGAAAGAAATTGGATGCGGAGAAAACTGCGGCATTCGAAGGACTCATTGTAGCAGTAGAGAATGCTACTTACACGAGACAAGGGGAGTTAGCCAGGATGGCTCAAGAAATAAAAGCGGCTAATGAGCGACAAAGTCGCCACGAAGAAGTAAGTTCCCAACTTCATCTTAACCTTGAAGAACAGGGCGACGCTACGGCAACACGGGATTCTATACCTGAGCAGGAAGTATTAAAACTCAAAGCCCAACACGCGCAAAACATAGCGATACTCCAAAAAGTATTATCAGACCAAGCCGAAGCACAGAAAACCTTGGCAAATACGCAAACCGCACAAATGGAACTGGTGATAAGATTATTAGGGAATCTCCAACCAACACCAACAACCACAGTCCCTGCCCAACCAGCCCCAGCGGCTCTGCTAGTAGCGGAAGCTCCAGATAGGGTCAAGCGTTGGATGCAGGAAAGGCAGAAACCAACCAGGCAAGAGAAGGGGAAACAACCGGAAGAATCCCCCACAAATCAAAGAGACGATAGTGGTAACCAAGAACCACCAAGGCAACCACCGGGCGGAAATGACCCTGACCCAAGTGACCATGACTCTGATGATGAACAAGGAGGGAATAGGGGAAAAGGCGGACGATCCTGGAGACCCGAACGTGGCAACCCAACTAACCCGCAGGTAGCCCTGTTAGCTAAAGCAATAGGAATGGCCATTGCCCATAGTGGCAAAAAACAAGCAGACGCACCCCAAACCTCCAAGAACCTCAAACACCAAGACATTAAACTTTGGTTACTACAATGCGAGTACTACTTCAAAAGAAATCCACACCAGTGGGAAACTGATAAAGAACGTATTAAGTACGCCTTAGGAAGAATGGAAGGGGAAGACGTGTCAGCATTTGCCATAACCTATAGGAAAAAGATGACCGGAGAAATGGGTCACCTCAAGGTGGAAGGATACGAGTATTAGGAAGCATTCAGGAATCAATGCGTTACCCGTTTTGCACTAACCCATGAGGGTGAAAGAGCACTGGCACTAATGGAAAAAGTCCAGTATAAAAATAACGTCGATAAGTATCTCCTAGATATGGAAAACTTAAACACGCATGTCCACATGAGTGGGATCGCGTGGCGCCAGATGATAGAACGACGGCTCCCAAGAGAAGCGTTACGACGATTATCCACTGAAGAATACGCCAGTGATAGCGATTGGATGGCAGCAATAAGAGATGTCACCAGGTGTGAGGAGACTGTTTTAGAGCAAGTAGCACTACGACATGACCATCCCACCGCAACTAAGGGCGATTCTGGTGGAAAAAGGAAAAGGGAGGAGAAAACTTCCAAACCTAAGAAGCAATGAAAAACATACACCGCCGAGGAAAAGGCGGAGTAAAAAGCCAAAAAGGAGGCAGAAAGAAAAAACAAGGGGACCACCACTAAGGGAAAAGTGGAGCATACAGATTGGAAAACAGCGCATAGCGATATCAAAGAACAGGTTATCCAAGCACGAAAAGACAACCAACAGTGCACCCGTTGTGGAATGAATAACCACAAATGGGCTGAATGCCGAAAGTCAATTCAGATTTTAGCAATAGAATCCACAAAACCTTATCATAAAAAGGCCCCTTGTCCGAAGTCGCGGCAAAGGAAAGCCAGCCCATCGACTCCTTTCCAACCAAGACAATCTCCGGCTCTAAGTCAGCAACCGACAGAGGATGAAGTACCCAGAGTCAACCAGATAGAGCGACCAATGGCATGGGACTTCAGCGATATGGAGATAACTTAAGTTACTCACGGCACTGATGGCGACGGCAATCGGGTACTCGGAGGAAGCCCTCACTCCGAAATCGAAATCAAAAATTATGAGAGACCACATGAGTAGTAATCGGGTGTAACACTGAAGGCCTAAGAGAACAAAGCGGAGCGACCTGGGGAAAGGATTAACTAGTACCCAGAAGAAGAAAAACAGTTAGGATGAGGGTAAGGGAAAAAACCCCTTAGTACGATCAGTCCAACGAGTAACCCCCAGAAAGCAGTTCGAACCAACGGTGATTGGGAGAACAGGAAACCAAATTGTTAGATCAGCTCCGAAGTACAGCAACCCAGACCTATGAGGTGAGTGACAGGGCACATGCGTCGAAGCATCACTACGTTGTCTAACCAAGACAGGGTCCGGCTGAATGTTAGTAGTAAGATACCGAGGATCCGGAAATACTCCCTGAGGTAATAAACAGCTCGAGACCATTAGAGGTTGGATAGGCGAGCTGGTAACTACCCTGGCAGTCCGAAGAGTTATGGGAATTCTTCAGCAAGAAGTAAAGACCGCTGGTAGTGGGCTGCCTAGTAACTGAACTATTGACATGTTTTAGTTTGTCTGAGGAGACTTCAAGAGTCGAAACTACGCAGGCGTGGTAACAAACCCAAAATACCTACGCTCAACCACGATGACAAAACGAAAAAACATAGCCACGTTGCCAGTGGGCAAACGTACGCAATCCCAAATTCCCAAACCCGCACACTACAACTGCCCGGAAGGGCCGGCATATATCGAAACTGCAGTAAAATGAATACGCATCCGAGTACTTCTGGACTCCGGATCAAACATATTTTTAATCGACAAAGATTTAGTTGAACACTTCAACATACCATACGAAACACGTCAGAATACGCTATCTATTCTAGTCTTTGATGGGTAAATTAACCTATCAGGCGGTAAACACTTCACTCATCCCTTACTCCTAGAAATAGGAAATAATGGCCACCACTCAGATATATCTTGCGAGATAGCAGTGGCAGGCAAATACGACTTAATCATCCCATTTGGATGGTGGCATAAGGAACATCCTATTGCAAATATTGCAGACCCAAAGAAGTGGGCATTCAAAGAGCATTGTTGTTAAGAATACGTCGAAGATGAAGGAATAGGAGGAATGTTTGAATGGGATGAAACCGTAACTTACGACAAGGAAGCCCAATACTGTGGAAGAATAGAGCAAGTGGACGATCCTAATCAAATACTCCTAGACTTGCTACCACGACCCTATGAGAAATACAAGGAGCTATTCCTTACCTCAACAGCAGAAACCTTAGCAGGCCGACGAATATTCGATCATGCGATTGATCTCAAGCCAGGGGCTGAACCACCCTGGGGACCCATTTACCCTATGTCGGCTTATCAGTTAGACTTGTTAGACAAGTATCTAAAGGAGATGCTAAAGGAAGGAAAGATCGCCCATGGTCAGTCTCCAGAAGGCGCACCAATCCTTTTTGTTCCAAAGCCAGATGGGAAACTGCGTCTCTGTGTGGATTATCGGAACCTTAATAAACTAACGATCTTAAATAAGTACCCCCTACCCTTAATGGGAGAACTAAAAGATCGAGTGGCAGGGGCAAAAATATTCACCAAATGGGATCTAAAGGATGGTTACCATCTGTTGAGAATACGCGAAGAGGATAAATGGAAAACGGTGTTTCAAACCAGATATGGGCATTTGGAATACAAGGTAATGCCTTTCGGACTGGTCAATGCACTGGCAACTCTCTAAGCCATGATGAACAAAATCCTCCGAGAATTTCTCGATCATGGAGTAGTGGTTTACTTAGACGACATCCTGATCTATTTCAAGACTCTGGAATAACATGAGGAATTAGTAAAAAAGCTACTGGATAAACTACAGGAACACCGATTGGCAATATCAATCACAAAATCAGTCTTTCACGTGGAATTGGTAGAATGTATAGGTTACATCGTCGCAACCAATGGCGTTACAATGAGCGAACGAAAAGTGGAGTCTATTAGGAACTGGAAGCCACCAAGGTCGGTTAAAGAAGTCCAGATATTCATCGAATTCGCCAACTTTTATCGGCGATTCATCAAAGACTTCTCAAAAATCTGTACACCCATCACAGAAACGCTAAAAGGAGAAAAAAGTAAATTCTTTTGGGGGCCAAAACAGGATACCGCTTTCGAACAGCTGAAAAAGCGATTTGCTACGGCACCAATCTTGGAGCATTTTTACCCAGATCGAGAATCTGTAGTAGAAACAGATGCAAGCAACTTCGCACTTGGCTGCGTCCTGTCACAATTTAAAGAAAACAGACTACATCCGGTAGCTTTCCATTCTAGAAAATTGAACGACACGGAACGCAACTATGAGATTCACGATAAGGAATTACTCGCTATCTTAGAGGCTTTCAACGAATGGCGACATTTTTTGGTGGGATCAGATAAACCAATAACTGTTTATACTGACCATCAAAATTTGCAAAATTTCCTAACTACCAAGGTTTGGAGCCAGAGGCAGATAAGATGGGCGCAAAGACTGGCAGATTATAATTTCCGGATTATTTACCGACCTGGGACAAGAGGAGGAAAGACGGATGCTCTAAGCCGACGGCCGGAGTACCGTCCTGAGGAGGGAGCTAAGCACAGCGAGCAGTCTATTCTAAAACCCGAGCACTTCAAATTAGCACTCATTTATGCTGAAGAAGAAGACGAAGGATATGTTTCAGGAATAGAACAGCCAAAGTGGAACGTAATTAGGGTAAAACGACTCTCTGCAAATGCTAAACTTCCGACCAAAGGATCAAGGCTAGCAGCGGGCCATGACCTATACGCAATGCAGGAATTTACAATACCAGCCCAGGGCCAGGTATTGGCAGAAACGGGAATAGCGATCGGGCTGCCAGAAGGCACCTATGCAAGAATTGCCCCATGAAGTGGACTGGCCACCAAAAAAGGCATCGCAATAAATGGAGGCGTAATTGACGCAGACTACACAGGAGAGGTAAAAGTCATTATGGTATACCACAGTAGGGCTGATTGTCGGATTCAACCAGGTGACCGAATAGCACAACTCATAATAGAGAAACTCGACACATCGGACATGATGGAGGTAGACAGCCGTCAGGAGACGGAACGATCGGACAAAGGATTGGGAAGCACCGATCTGTCCCCTAAGCGAACCATTGAGGTACTGGATTCGCCTCCCATGGTATGTTTCCTACAAGTCGAAAAGGGAAACAACGAATACTTCGATATCGAGTACATGGAAAGTCACCCACGGTTAACACAAGAACATGTTATAATGTCAAACACTATTCTATCCCAAGTAGAAATGAAGGTGTTTAATACAGACTTCATCACGGAGGTGCTGGCAGCAGGAGAGAAGGACGAGGAATGGATGGACCGACAGAAGGAATTGGACAGGTTGGAGGCCGGCGTGAAGGAACCGCCCAAGAACTGGCATAGGAAGCAGGGGTTACTTTACTACAAGAACCGCTGGTATATTCCCGACAATGAAGCGCTACAAACCTCAATCGCCAAAGGATGTCACGACTCACGAGTAGCAGGGCATTTTGGACAAGAAAAAAACGATTGAAATCGTTACCCGAGACTTCTACTGGAAAGGACTCACCCCTTGAATTAACGACTATTTGAGGCCATGTGATGAATGTCAACACAATAAGTCACCACGACATGCAAAGTATGGGTTACTACAACCACTGCAAGTTCCTTTCGCCGCATGGACATCTATCTCCACGGACATCATTACCCACCTACCAGAATCCCAGGGACACACCCAGATTATGGTAGTAGTAGACCGATTCACAAAAATGGCCCATTTCATAGGCCTAGGAGAAAACGCAACGGCCAAAGACATGGCAGATACCTTCTTACGAGAAGTTTGGAAACTTCATGGGCTCCCCTCCGAGATAATATCAGATATGGATGCTAAGTTCTCAGGGGAATTTTGGGAATCCTTGTGCAAATCGCTAGGCATTAAACGCAAAATGGCAACCGCTTATCACCCGCAGACCGATGGCCAAACGGAAAGGACCAACCAAACTTTGGAAGGTTACTTACCCAACTTTGTCAACTACGATCAGGACGATTGGTATCAGCTGTTGCCACTAGCAGAACATGCGTACAACAACTCCACTACAACCGCCCATGGGTTATCCCCCTTCTACGCAAACTATGGGTTCCACCCGCAAACGGAATGGATGAAGGAACGAGAAGCTTAGAATCCAGGAACAGGACTCTATGCACACTGGATGCAGAATATATACCAACGGGCCAAAACGGCATTGGAGAAACGTCGGGACGATATGGGCAAATATTATAACCGGATAGCAAAACAGCAGCCGGATATTAAAATTGGGGACTTAATAATGCTAAACGCAAAAAACATACAAACTAAGCAACCAACAAAGAAACTAAGCCCGAAGCTTGACGGACCATTAAAAGTGTTGGAAGTTAAGAAGAGCAACCGAGCCTTCAAACTCGAAATCTCCCCACGATGGAAAATACATCCTGTGTTCAATCTATCATTACTGGAACACTACCGAACCTCAATACGGGAGGCCAGAGAACAACAAGCTAGAGAAGCCGAGGATGTTGAGGGAGATCGCGAATGGGAAGTGGAAAGAATAGTTAAAAGTGAGATAATCACTTGCACTAGAAAGGTGGGAAGACGAAACCGGACGTTCAAGGAACTTCGGTATTTAGCAAAATGGAAGGGATGTGCGGAGGATGAGAATACTTCGGAAGCTGCAGAAGGGTTAACAAACGCTCGGGAGATGGTAGAAAGTGTTCCTAGGCAGAACCCGGATATGCCGGGACTGGCCGAAGTTGAATGAAATAGGAAAGGTTTTCCTCATTTGGACAAGGAAACGCAGTAGGTATTTTATCCTACTACTTCGAGTTCAAAAAGGAAGTTAGAATAAATTGGATCTAGTTATTTAAATAAAAAAGGGATTCGAGGCAAAACCTTAAGGAGGAAGCTCGTGTTAGGCACATTGGAGGCCCATGAATGGAGTACTGGAATCCAGCGCAAAGACCTCCGAAGCGCAAAGACCCCTGCGCACAGACCTCAAAAATACGGCCATCATACCCCTGCGGCCCTGACGTTGGAGCAATACGGTCTTTGCCGCACCGGTGGTAGTTGTGCTCGCACTCAAGAATGTCCCCCCAGGGACCACTCGCAATACCACCATATACGTCGCGGCCGTCCGTCCGACCGGATGCTGTTCGCAGGATATATCAGAAGAGTACCTAGCGATAATTATGCCAGTGGTTCGTACCAAATTGGCTGCCGTCGCATAAAGTTATTGGCCTTCAAAGTTATGAGAGCTGAGGGAAACAAAGGAGTGGACGCTTAGGCGAAGTTTTCCCATGAGGAAATTAGACACTAGTACGCATAGTGGAGACAAATAGTCCCACTCAGAGTTAGTCAGTAAGAGAGAGGCATTGCGTTCAATTAGCCATAGGTGCGATTTCAAGCAAGAGTCATCCCGAAACCTGATGAGCATGTAGCCTAAGAACTCATACGCATTGAATGGTCTGACGACCAAGGAGTTGGCCACTCCTTACATGACTCGGTGAAGAAAGTTACAACGCTAGCACTGATTGGGCTACGAGAACTCTGCACACCTATCGTTGAGGAAAATGACACACCCTCAGCACTAGATGAATAGTGTATGTCTTCATAATGCTAAGCAAGTAGTCGAACAGTTGTCAGGATCAGAGAGTGTTCTCACTTTTTAGTTAGCAGATATTAGTTAGCCCACGAACACTCAGACACGGAATATAAATATCGAAGTGCCTCCCTTGCTACCAGAAGCCATCAAGCACCGGAGAAGAGATCTTATCAATATAAAAAGTTACCACGCTAGAAATCTTTATCTTAATTAATTATCTTTTATATATCAAATTACTTCTCACGAGAGCTAGTTACCAACGAGCCTTCTTAGACAAATCTCCGAAGATACCTACTCAGGCTTAGTTCAATATTATAGTCCCCCTATCGGCTACCCATAACACGAGAAACCTAAAAGCATACTACTGTCCCCCCCATACTGCCCCATCAGCTTACCCCACGAAGGGGGCATGTACAACCTATAAACCGACAACATTTATCCTGCGGAAAATGGGCGGCGGTAGACAGACAGTGAAGGGAATGACACAAGCGAAGAGACCCAAGGCTGTGTGGCGTAAAAGTAAACAAACTAACCCTCTGGAACACAACCAAGAGGAAGATGGCAGTAAGGTGCCAGCCAGAAAAGGAGAAGCCAACCGCGCGAGAGGTTGTTGACAGACGAGGGGGGGGCTGTAACCGAGCCACAGGAAGAACAACTGAAGAGACGCAGGGGGCAGAGGGGTAGACTCAGTCAAGAAGTGCGAGACCAACCAACCGGAACGAGATCGCAGGTTTTCGACGATGCCCACACTACCAAACAAAGTTCCCAGGAGATAGTGCAATACCAGGGAGCAGAGCGACCAGGGCCACTACTTCAGCGATAGCCCGCAACTGCAGAAGGCCATTGATGAGAAATGAGTTGCCAACCGTTTGCAAACGGTAAGCGAGTGCAGCGAAGCGAAAGCGTGGAAGGAGAGAGGAGCGACTGTGAACCCTCTAGACAAACACTGCCTGAGATCAATGCCATCATAAGGGGAACAGAGGGGAGAGGGGAGATGTAGGGTCACACTCCAAGGCAACTAGGCTATCAGGAGAGGGGAGAGGGAGGTGGGTGGTTGACGATGATTCTCATGGTGTTTAGATTTCAATCGCCGGAGGTGTAGAGGAGATCGTTCGTGACTAACTATCTGGCAGTTTTCTCTTGTTTTTTTTATTTTTATTTTTATTTTTATATCAGTTTTGCATTGTTTTCTACGGGCAAAACCAGACATGCATCATTAGATATGGCCAAGAAAAACCCCCTTCCACCCTGGCGCCAGAGGAAACATCCATCATCCCAAGTTTCTCTGGTATGTGGTATGAGACCAACCGCACATCTCGCACGCAAGACAGAACCCTTCTACTAAAAGAAACTAAACTGCCGCAGCTGGCCTAGTCCTCCAAAATCAGAACAAGGAACCCACTACACATGAAAGCAGGAAACAACAGGAAAACCTCTTGCCGTAAACTCCGACCCCAACAAATGAAATAATAGAAGATCCAACACACGAGAACCTCTACACTTCGGAACAATCTTAACCATCCGGCTAAGCGACATGGCCGAGGGGATGCTTAATGTCCAAAGGTAGATAACGGCAAACATTACAGCGAACCTAGGATCTGACGCTGAGCATGCAGGCAGTGCAATACCACGCCTGAGCTTAACCGAGGGCCGCGAACTGTGAAGTAGGCCGCGGGAAAAGATAGTAGGTAGGCAGAAAGGTGCCAGCTAGGGGAGAATTGTAGCTATGACAGAGCAACCGGACGAGACTGAGAAATGAGAAGGAGGGGTAGCCAACTCGCTAGAAACGGTAAACTAGCAGGCCATAGCCATACGTTTTCCGAAGCTGAGGCGGAAGGCGAGACCGAGATGTCACTAACCGAAGCTTTTCCCATCAAGGGTACACGCTCTCGAAACGAAGAGGTACTTCCATAGGGAGTCCGGACAGCACAGCGCTGACCGTAAATGTAGAAAGAAGGGTTGCCGACTGTGCAAAATGCTAAACGAGGTGCAAAGCAAAAGCGGGGAGGGGGTTGGGCAAGAAGGTATCAACCCCTAGACCAAGCCTGCCCAAGGACAAGGCCATCAGAAGGGAAGAGAGGCGAAGAGGAGGAGGACGGGCCTTCCTAGACAAAAGAGCCATTAGGAGAGGGGACCCCGGGGGGTGGTGGAAGATCTTGTGATGATTCAATGGTGTTGAGATTTCAATCACAGGGTGTGTAGAGGGGATGGTTCGTGGCTAACTATCCGGCGGTTTTTATTCTCTTTTTTTTTTTATTTTTTTTATATCATGTATTCTTTGTTAGGTACAAGAACTCGCATGCATCGAGAACTCGCATGCATCGGCTAACTATCCGGCGGTTTTTTATTTCTTTTCTTTTTTTATATCATTTACTCGTTGTTTGGTACAGAACTCTCATGCATCATTAGATATGGCGTAAACAAAACCTTAATTCCAAAAATAATTCCCCCCGGGACCAAGGAAACAACCATCACCCCAAGACCTTCTGATATGGGCCCAATCGCACATCTTGCACATAAGACAAATCCCCCCTACCAAAAGAAACCCAACTGCCGCAGCCAGCTGAGCCCCCGAGGATGACAAAGGAAATCCACCAAACATGAAAGCAGGAACCAACAGGAATACCTTCTCCGTAGACGCCAACAAAAGATAAACATCTCAGGAGTAAAGACAGGATAATGACTTTGAACGAGATACCCAACCTGAGATACCGCAGTAAACTATCGGGAGTTGCCGGTGCCAAAAACATAAGGCGAGGCTGATAATTACAAGTCTAGGCCCAAGGCATTGGACAATCCATCAAGGAGGCAGTGTAATACCATGAGGACGGGTAACCGAGAGATGCAACCGTGGGCGAGAGCCGCTAGGTGGGGGGGGGGGAAAGGAGCCCGCTGGTAGTAAGGTACCAGCTAGGGAGAGGAGGGTAGCTGTAACAGAGCAACTGGACGAGACCAGGCAAGGAGGAGGAAGGGTAGCCAACGCGCTAGAAACAGGAGACTAGCAGGCCATAGCTGAATGTTTTCCGAAGCCGAAGCGAAAGAAAAGACCGAGATATTACTGACCGAAGCGTTCCCCATCAAGGGTACAAGCTCGCGAGACGAAGAGGTACTTCCGTAAGGAGTCCAGACACCGCAACGCCGACCTTAAACGGAGAAAGAAGGGTTGCCGACCGTGCGAAATGCTAAGCGAGGTGCAAAGCAAAAGCCGGGACGTGGGGTGGACGTGAAGGCATCAACCACTAGACCAACCCTGCCCAGGAACAAGGCCATCAGAAGGGAACAGAGGCGGGGAGGAGGTAGCCGATCCCTCCTAGGCAAAGAGCCATCAGAAGAGGGGCGCCAAGGGGGGAGTGTGGATCCCGCGATGATTCTCATGGTGTTGAGATTTCAATCTCCGGAGGTGTAGAGGAGATGGTTCATGGCTAACTATGCGGCGGTTTTTTGCTTTTCTCTTTGTTTATTTTTTTTATATCATGTATTAGTTGTTAGGTACAAGACCTCGCATGCAGTGCTAGCTATGGCGTAAATAAAACCTCAATCCCAAATGCAAAGTACAAAAGAAAACCTATTACTAAAATCTCCGCGAACCGAGTCGGAAAGCCGGCTCCACACTTAACAAGATTAATAAAAGTAAGGAAAATAAACAATATAAACCTCAACAGGAATATCTGCGTGCCCAGGAAAATCAACACCAAATGAATAACTCATTCGATGAAACGAAGAGGAGAAGACCAGCAAAGAGGAACTACCGGAGTCACAAGAGGAGGAGAGGAGAGGAGAACCAGCGGGGAGGCCGGGGAAGGGGGAGAGGAGGTCATATCCGGTGGAGAGTAGATTTGCGCATCCTTAATGAACGCCGAAAGGGAGAGCAGGGCATCTTAATGAGACCAGAGGGGAGAGTCCGCTGCGACAGAGGAGACGCCTCGGAGAAGGCAGGCTCTGGAGTCATGGGAGGACGAGCAGTGAAGGATCACATGGCTGAATGTCTCGGGGCAGTTGCCACATTTGAGACAATTAGGGGGCCGACCGCGTTCGAACCAGCGTGTGTGGGCGGTGAGATAGCTCTTCTGAGCCGTCATCTGGTGGAGGCGACCGGCTATAAACTTCCCTAGGCCCATAAACGGGTGAGGGGAAAGGCCAAGGGGGAAGGTGTAGTAAGTGGAAGGGCGGGCGACTTCGGCCCAGTCAGAGAGGAGTCGAGCCTTAGTCCTGCCTTTGAGGGCCTTATAGGCTGCTCTCATGGCATCATGACTTGGGAGGGGATGTTGTTTGAGAGGAGGTGAGGAGCGGCAATAGGAGTGGATGACAGCTAGCCGAGTAGCAGAAGGGATATGTGGGCAAGGGCATCTACCTGGAGGTGCTTCCAGACCGGGGGAATGGGACATGGCATGGGCCAGTTCAGCGGCAGGTAACTAGGCTGAAGGTTGGTGTTAGGGGTAGCCGATAGTGGGACTATAATATCGGACTAAGCCTGAGTAGGTGTTTTCGGAGATTTGTCTAAAAAGGCTCATGGGTAACTATCTCTGCTGAGAAGTAATTGATGTAATAAAAAAGATAATCGAGTAAGATAAAGATTTGTAGCCTGATAACTTTTTATATTGATAAGATCTCTTCTCCGGTGTTTAATGATTTCTTGTAGCAAGGGAGGCACTTTGATATTTATATTCCGCGTCTGAGTGTTTACAGGCTAACTAATAACTACCTAACTAAAAAGTGCGAACACTCTCTGACCCTGACAACTGTTCGACTACTTGCTTAGCATTATGAAGACCTACACTATTCATCTAATCGTGAGGGAGTGTCATTCCCTTCAATGATAGGAGTACAGAGTTCTCGTAGCCCAATTGGTGCTAGCGTTATGACTTTCTTCACCGAGCCATGTAAGTAGTGGCCAACTCCTTGGTCGTCAGACAATTCAATGCGTACGAGGTCTTAGGCTGCATGCGCATCAGGTTTGGGAATGACTCTTGCTTGCAATCGCACCTATGGCTAATTGCGCGCAATGCCTCTCCCTTACTGACTGGCTCTGAGTGGTACTGTTGGTCTCCACTATGCGTACTAGTGTCTACTTTCCTGATGGGAAGACTTCGCCTAAGCGCCCACTCTTTTGTTTCCCTCAGCTCTTTTAACTTTGAAGGCCTATAACTTTATGCGACGTCGGCCGATTTGGTCCGAACCACTTGGATAATTTTCGCTAGGTTCTCTTCTCATATATCCTGCCAACAGCATCCGGTCGGACTGACAGCCGCAACGTATATGGTGTTATTGCGAGTGGTCCCTGGAGGGACATTCTTGAGTAGGAGGGCAACTACCACTGCTGCGGCAACGAAAGTAATGCTACACCGTCAGGGCCGCAGGGGTATGATAGCCCTATTTTTGAGGTCTGTGCACTGGATTCCAGTATTTCATCCATGGGTTTCCAATGTGCCTAACACAAGCTTCCTCCTTAAGGTTTCGCCTCGAATAACATTTATTTATATAACTATATCCAGTTTATTCCAACTTCCTTTTTGAACTCGAAGTAGTAGGGTAAAAAACCTCTTGTGTTTGCTTATCCACATGAGGAAAACCTTTCCTAATTCATTCAACTTCGGCCAGTCCCAGGATATTCAGGTTCTGCCTATGAAAACTTTCTACAATCTCCCGAGCGTTTGTTTACCCTTCCGTGTTTTCCAAAGTATTCTCATCCTCGGCACATCCCTTCCATTTTACAAAATACCGAAGTTCATTGAACGTTCAGTTTCGTCTTCCCACCTTTCTAGTGTAAGTGATTATCTCACTTTTAACTATTCTTTCCACTTCCCATTCGAGATCTCCCCCAACATCCTCCAAGTCTCTAGGTGGTTGTTCCCTGGCCTCCCGTATTAAGGTTCTCTAGGGTTCCAGTAACGATATATGGAACACGAGATGTATTTTCCATCGTCGGGAGATTTCGAGTTTGAAGGCTCGGTTGCTCTTCTTAACTTCCAACACTTTGCACGGTCCGTGAAGCTTCGGGCTTAGTTTTTTCGTTGGTCGCTTAGTTTGTATCTTTTTTGCGTTTGGCATTACTAAGTCCCCAATCTTAATGTCCGGCTGCTGCTTTGCTTTCCGGTCATAATATCTGCCCATATCTTCGCGGGTTTTCTCTAATACCGTTTTGGCCCGTTGGTGTATATTCTTCATCCAGTGTGCATAGAGTTCTGCCCCTGGATTCTGAGCTTCTCGTTCCTTCATCCATTCCGTTTGCGGGTGGAACCCATATTTGCTGTAAATGGGGGATAACCCATGGGCAGTTGTAGTGGAGTTGTTGTACGCATGTTCTGCTACTGGGAACAGCTGATATCAATTGTCCTGATCACAGTTGACCAAGTTGGGTAAGTAACCTTCCAAAGTTTGGTTGGTTCTTTCCGTTTGTCCATCGGTCTGGGGATGGTTAGCTGTTGACATTTTGCGTTTAATGCCTAGCAATTGGGACAAGGATTCCCAAAATTTCCCCGAGACCTTAACATCCATATCGGATATTATCTTGGTGGGGAGCCCATGAAATTTCCAAACTTCTCGTAAGAAAGTATCTGCCACGTCCTTGGCCATTGCGTTTTCTCATAGGCCTATGAAATGGGCCATTTTTGTGAATCGATCCACTACTACCATGATCTGGGATGTCCCTGGGATTCTGGTCATTAGGTAATGCAGTCTGTGGAGATAGATGTCCATGCAGCGAAAGGAACTTGTAGTGGTTGTAGTAACCCGTACTTTGCATGTCGTGGCGACTTATTGTGTTGACATTGGTGACATGACCTCAAATAGTCGTTAATCCAGGGGATGAGTCCATTCCAGTAGAAGTCTCGGGTGACCATCTCGATTGTTTTTTCTTACCCAAAATGCCCTGCTACTTGCGAGTCGTGGCATCCTTTGGTGATTGTGGTTTGTAGCGCTTCATTGTCGGGAATATACAAGCGGTTCTTGTAGTAAAGTAACCCCTGTTTCCTATACCAGTTCTTGGGTGGTTCCTTCTCCTCAGCTTCCAACCTGTCTAGTTCCTTCTGCCTACTCATCTATTCCTCATCTTTTCCTCCTGCTGCCCATACTTCTGTGATGAAGTCTGTGTTAAATGCCTTCATTTCTACTAGGAATAACATAGCCTTTGACATCATAACATGTTCCTGCGTTAACCGTGGGTGACTACTCATGTCTTCGATATCGAATTATTCGTTGTTCCTTTTTCCGCTTGTAGGAAACATACCATGAGTGGCGAGTCCGATACCTCGATGGTTCGCTTATGGGAGAGATCGGTACTTCCGCATCCTTTGTCCGATCTTTCCGTTTCCTGAAGGCTATCTACCTCCATCATGTCTGATATGTCAATTTTCTCTATTATGAGTTGCGCTATTCGGTCACCTGGTTGAATCCCACAATCAGCCCTTCAGTGGTTTACCCTAATGACCTTTATTTCTCCTGTGTAGTCTGCGTCCACCACACCCCCATTTATTGCAATACCTTTTTTGCTGGCCAGTCCGCTTCGCGGAGCAATTCTTGCGTAAGTGCCTTTTGGTAGCCCATTCGCTATTTCCGTTTCTGCCATTACCTGACCCTGTGCTGGTATGGTCAATTCGTGAATTGCGTATAGGTCGTGGCTCACTGCTAGCCTTGATCCTTTGGTCGGAAGTTTAGCTTTTGCGGAGATTCGTTACACTCTAATTACGTTCCACTTCGGATATTTGATTCCTGAAACGTATCCTTCGTCTTCTCCTTCGGCATAAATAAGTGGTAATTCGAAGTGTTCGGGCTTTAAAATAGACTGTTCTCTGTGCTTAGCTCCCACCTTAGGACGGTACTCTGGCCATCAGCTTAGTACATCTGGCTTTCCTCCTCTTGCCCCTGGCAGGTAAATAATCTTAAAATTATAATCCGCCAGTCTTTGTGCCCACTTTATCTACCTCTGGCTTCACACCTTGGTAGTCAGAAAATTTTACCAATTTTGATGGTCAGTGTAGACCGTTATTGGCTTATCCGATCCTACTAAATAATAGCGCCATTCCATGAAAGCTTCCAAGATGGCGAGTAATTCTTTGTCGTGGATCTCGTAGTTTTGTTCTGCGTCGTTTAATTTCCTAGAATGGAATGCTACAGGGTCAATCATTTTTTCTTTAAACTGTGATAAAACGCAGTCGAGGGCAAAGTCGCTCGCGTCTGTTGCCACTACAGATTCTCGATCTGGGTAAAAATGTTTCAAGATTGGTGCCGTGGTCAATCGATTTTTGAGTTCTTCAAAGGCGGCATCCAGTTTTTGCCCCCAAAAGATATTACTTTTGTCTCCTTTTAGCGTTTCCGTGATGGGCATACAGATTTTTGAGAAGTCTTTGATGAATCGCCAATAAAAGTTGGCAAATCCGATAAATATCTGGACTTCTTTAACCGACCTCGATGGCTTCCAGTTCCTAATTGACTCCACTTTTCGTTCGCTCATTGTGACGCCATTGGTGGTAACAATGTATACTAGGAATTCTACTGATTCCACGTGGAAGACTGATTTCGTAATCGTTATTGCCAACCGGTGTTCCTGCAGCTTATCCAGGACCTTTCTTACTAATTCTTCATGTTCTTCCACCGTCTTGGAATAGATGAGAATGTCGTCCAAGTAAACTACTACTCAAAGATCGCGGAATTCCCGGAGGATTTTGTTCATCATGGCTTGAATGGTTGCAAGTGCGTTGACCAGTCCAACAGGCATTACCTTGTATTCCAAATGCCCATATCGGGTTCGAAACGCCGTTTTCCATTTATCCTCTTCGTGTATTCTCAACAGGTGATAACCGTCCTTTAGATCCAATTGGGTGCATATTTTTGCCCCTGCTACTCGATCTTTTAGTTCTCCCATTAATGGTAGGGGATACTTATTTAAGATCGTTAATTTATTAAGATTCCGGTAATCCACACAGAGACGCAGCTTCCCATCTGGCTTTGGAACATAAAGGATTGGTGCTCCTGCTGGGGACTGACTGTGGGTGATCTTTCCCTGCTTTAGCATCTCTTTTAGGTACTTGTCTAACAAGGCTAATTGATAAGCCGACATAGGGTAGATGGGTCCCCAGGGTGGTTCAGCACCTGGCTTGAGATCAATTGCATGATCAAATGTTCGTCAGCCTGCTAAAGTTTCCGCCGTTGAAGTGAGGAATAGCTCCTTGTATTTTTCAAACGGTTGTGGTAGCATGTCCAGTAGTGGTTGGTTGGGATCGTCCACTTGTTTTATTCTTCCACAGTATGGGGCTTCCTTGTCGTAACCCATGGTTTCGTCCCATTCAAACATTCCTCCTATTCCTTCGTCTTCGACATGTCCTTGACAACAATGCTCATTGAATGCCCACTTCTTTGGGTCCGCAATGTCTGCAATAGGGCGTTCCCTATGCCACCATCCAAACGGGATGATTAAGTCGTATTTGCCTGCTGCTGCTACCTCAGAAGAGATAACTGAGCGGTGGCCATTATTTCCTATTTCTAGGAGTAAGGGATGAGTAAAGTGTTTACCGCCTGAGGGGTTAATTTCCCCATCAAAGGCTAGAATAGGTAGCGTAATCTGACGTATTTCGTATGGTATGTTGAAATGTTCAACTAAGTCTTTGTTGATTAAAAATATGTTTGATCCTGAGTCCAAAAGTACTCGGATACGTATTCGTTTCCCAGCTGCTTCGATATATGCCGGCTCCTCCGGGCAGTTGTAATGGTCTGGTTTGGGAATTTGGGATTGTATACGTTTGCCCATAGGCAACGTAGCCATGTTTTTTTGTTTCGTCATTGTGGTTGAGCCTAGGTATTTGGGGTTTGTTACCATGCCCACGTAATTTCAACTCTTGAAGTCTCCTGTGACAAACTAAAACATGTCAATAGCCTGGTTACTGGACGGCCCACTACTAGCGGTCTTTACTTCTTGCCGAAGAATTCCCATAACCCTCCAGACTGACAGGATATTTACCAGCTCGCCTATTCAACCTTTAATGGTCTCGAGGTGTTTATTACCTCTGGGAGTATTTCCGGATCCTCGTTTTCTTACTCATAACATTCAGCCAGACACTGTATTGGTTGGACAACGTTGTTATGCTTTGACGCATGTGCCCTGTCACTCACCTCATAGGTCTGGGTGGATGTACTTCGGGGCTTTGCTGAACATTTTGGATTCCTGGTCTCCCAATCACCGTTGGTCAGAACTGATTTCTGGGGGTTCCTCGTTGGACTGATCGTACTAAGAGACTTCTTCCCTTACCGTCATCCTAACTCTTTTCCTTCTTCTGGGTACTAGTTAATCCTTTCCCCAGGTCGCTCCGCTTTGTTCTCTTAGGCCTTCAGGGTTACGCATGATTACTACTTTATGTAGTCTCTCATGATTTTTGATTTTGATTTTGGAGGGAGGGCTTCCTCCGAGTACCTGACTGCCGTCGCAATCGGTGCCAGGAGTAACTTAAGTTATTTCCATGTCGCTGAAGTCCCATGCCATTGGTCACTCTATTTGATTGACCCCAGGTGCTTCTTCTGTTTGTTGCTGACTTAGAGCCCCAGATTGTCATGGTTGGAAGGGAGTCGATAGGCTGGCCTTCCATTGCTGCGACTTCAGGTAGGGGGCCTTTTTATGATAAGGCTTCTTCGATTCTATTGTTGAAATCTGAATTGACTTTTGGCATTCAGCCCATTAGTTGTTATTCATTCCACAACGGGTACACTGTTGGTTGTCTTTTCGTGCTTGGATAACTTCTTCCTTGATGTCACCATGTGCCATTTTCCAATCCGTATGCTCCACTTTTCCCTTAGTGGTGGTCCCCTTGTTTTTTCTTTCCGCCTCTTTTTTGGCTTTGTACTCCGCTTTTCCCTCAGCGGTGTATGTTTTTCGTTGTTTCTTAGGTTTGCTACTTTTTTCCTCCCTTTTCCTTTTTCCACCAGAATCTCCCTTGGTCGTGTTGGGATAGTCATGTCGTAGTGCGACTTGCTCTAAAAAAGTCTCCTCACGCCTGGTGACTTCTCTTATTGCTGCCATCCAATCGCTATCACTGGCGGATTCTTCAGTGGATAATCGTCGTAAGGCTTCTCTGAGGAGGCATCGTTCGATTATCTGGCGCCAAGCGATCCCCATCATGTGGACATGCGTGTTTAAGTTTTCAATATTGAGGAGATACTTATCGACGTTATTTTTGTACTAGACTTTTTCCATTAGTGCCAGTGCTCTTTCACCTTCATGAGTGAGCGTAAAACGGGTGACGCATTGATTTCTGAATGCTTCCCAATACTCGTATCCCTCTACCTTGAGGTGACCCATTTCTCCCGTCATCTTCTTCCTATAGGTTATGGCGAATGCCGACACGTCTTCCACTTCCATTCTTCATAAGGCGTTCTTAATACGTTCGTTATCAGTTTCCCACTGGTGTGGATTTCTTTTGAAGTAGTCCTCGCATTGTTGTAACAAAAGTTTAATGTCTTGGTGTTTGAGGTTCTTGAAGGCTGGGGGTGGGTCTGCTTGTTTTTTGCCACTATGGGCAATTGCTATTCCTATTGCTTTAGCTAACAGGGCTACCTGCGGGTCAGTTGGATTGCCACGTTCGGGTCTCCAGGATGGTCCACCGTTTCCCCTATTCCCACCTTGCTCATCATCGGAGTCATGGTCACTTGGGTCAGGGTCATTTCCACCAGGTGGTTGCCTTGGTGGTCCTTGATTACCACAATCGTCTCTTTGGTTTGTGTGGTATACTTCCGGTTCGTTCCCCTTGTCTTGCCTGGTTGGATTTTGTCTTTCCTGCATCCAGCGCTGAACTCAATTTGATGCTTCCGCTACTATCAGAGCCGCTGGGGCTCGTTGGGCAGGAACTGTGGTCGTCGGGGTTGGTTGGAAATTTCCTAACAATCTGATTACCTGTTCCATTGGTGCGGTCTACGTATTTGCGAAGATTTTCTGCTCTTCGGCTTGGTCTGTTACTACATTTTGGAGTATCGCTATGTCTTACGCAAGTTGAGCTTTGAGCTTTAATACTTCTTGCTCAAGTATAGAATCCCTTGTTGCCGTAGCTTCACCCTGTTCTTCAATGTTAACATCAAGTTGGGAACTTACTGCTTCGTGGCGACTTTGTCGCTCATTAGCCGCTTTTAATTCTTGAACCATCCTGGCTAACTCCTCTTGTCTCGTGTAAGTAGCATTTTCTACTGCTATAATGAGTCCTTCGAATGCCACATTCTTCTCCGCATCCAATTGCTTTCCGTCTGCCACCTTCTTCCTAGTGGCATCAATCTCTGACACTAGTCCTTGTACTCCCACAGCAAAATCGCCAATTTTTACCGGATTGGTGGTAATTCGTCGGTCTAAGTGTCGTGCAGCCTTTGCAGCTCGTTCCATTAGACTGCGTAGGTATGCATCGTTGTTGCTCGGTCTCGGGGATCCTAGTCTTCTCCCAGATCTGGAAGCCGCTATTTTGACCCCCAGTTCCCTTAGTGTGGGATAAGGAGATCCAGTTCGTCTTTGTGCGATGTCAGAGTGTATCGGGAGATCATTGCGGGAGTTAATGGAAGCGCCTGATGCTTCTGTAATGTGTTCCATGGGGCTTGGCGGGTCTTCGCCTGAAGTGTCCATGGGTTCTCCTCCTCCCATAATGAGAGGCCTCGAGGGGAAAACATTTTGATATGTCAAAGGCCATTTTTTACTCGTGCAAGAAATGTGATTTTGGGGTGAGCCTGGGTAACAAGGAGAACTATCCATAGAGTGTTAGGGGTAGCCGATCGTGAGACTATAATATCGGACTAAGCCTGAGTAGGGGTCTTCGGAGATTTGTCTAAGAAGGCTCGTGGGTAACCATCTCTCATGAGAAGTAATTGATGTAATAAACATGATAATCGAGTAAGATAAAGATTTGTAGCCTGATAACTTTTTATATTGATAAGATATCTTCTCCGGTGCTTAATGATTTCTGGTAGCAAGGGAGGCACTTTGATATTTATATTCTGTGTCTGAGTGTTCGCGGGCTAACTAATAACTACTTAACTAAAAAGTGCGAACACTCTCTGACCCTGACAACTGTTTGACTACTTGCTCAGCATTATGAAGACCTACACTTTTCATCTAATCGTGAGGGTGTGTCATTCTCTTCGACGATAGGTGTGCAGAGTTCTCGTAGCCGAATAGGTGCTAGCGTTATAACTTTCTTCACCGAGCCAGGTAAGGAGTAGCCAACTCCTTGGTCGTCAAACCATTCAATGCGTACCAGGTCTTAGGCTGCATGCACTTCAGGTTTGGGGATGACTCTTGCTTGCAATCGCACCTATGGCTAATTGCGCGCAATGCCTCTCCCTTACTGACTGGCTCTGAGTGGGACTGTTGGTCTCCACTATGCGTACAAGTGCCTACTTTCCTCATTGGAAGACTTCGACTAAGCGTCCACTCTTTTGTTTCCCTCAGCCCTCATAACTTTGAAGGCCTATAACTTTATGCGACGTCTGCCAATTTGGTCCGAACCACTTGCATAATTTTCGCTAGGTTCTCTTCTCATGTAACCTGCCAACAGCATCTGGTCGGACGAACGGCCACGACGTATATGGTGTTATTGTGAGTGGTCCCTGGAAGGACATTCTTGAGTGCGAGTGCAACTACCACTGGTGGAGCAACCAAAGTAATGCTCCACCGTTGGGGCCTCAGCGGTATGATGGCCGTATTTTTGAGGTCTGTGCGCAGGGGTCTCCGCGCTCAGAAGTCTGTGCCCCTGATTCCAGTATTTCATCCATGAGTTTCCAATGTGCCTAACAGTTGGTGCAGAGCAATCTGTGTGAGTCAGGGGCCCTGTGTCTCAGGTGACAAGGGAAAGTTTGGCAAAGTCTAGCGGTAGCTGGGTTGATGAGGGGAGAGGAGCACACCAGCCTCAACGCTGCAAGTCTGCGCCGGTGGGAGAAGATGACAGCAATTGGTAGGAGGCAGCTCTCAGCCGCAAGGATCATTGTAGGGGTGGAATGAAAGCATTTGGTAACCCATCATTGAACCTGGTGCCAGAAAGAGTCCATCCTGCCGGTTATGGTCTTGGAAGGGATGAAGAGATCGGCCCTGTACAACAGTATGGGGAGAAAGAGGGAGACAGCCAGGCGGGTGGTCAGGTGGAGAGAAAGTCCTGAGCCAGGGGAGGACAGGCGACATACCGAGGCAAAGGCGGCTTGTGTCAGAGCTAGCCTCCTTGAGAGGTAGGGGGTGGTGTCCTTGATAGAGGGCGAGAACTAGTAGCCCAACCATCTAACACATGACTTGGGGTGAATAGGAGACCATTCAGGGCGATAAGAGGTGGAGAGGGAGCTCCTGGAGGGTCTCTCTGGAGGGGAGTGTCCTAGTGAACCAGTTGAGTTTTTGGAAAGAAGAAGGAAACTATCCTCTCCTCAGCCCTGCTCTTAATAAGATTATTGGTGCTTTCAAGGAAATGAACATTGGAGCGGTACGACAGTGAGCCAACAGTAAGGGAAAAATCATCAACATAGGAAAGACAAGCCCCTTTCGGAATAGGGAAATGTAAAGGAGACACATGAATAACAAATAACAAAGGAGAGATTGGGGAACCCTGAGGGGTGCCCACCGACACAGGAGAGAACACTCTGGGAGCCCCTTGAAACAAAAGACAACAAGAATGTTGAGAGAGAAAAGACTTAACTCAGGAGACTAAGTATGGTGCAATGCCTTTAGTTCTTAGGGCTTTGGCTAGGATGGAGGCGTCCACATTATCGAAGCCGCCTTTGATGTCAAGAAAGAGGGACGAGACATTGAGCCTGGGTCTCTGGAGGGTAGCAATGGTATCGGCCATGGAGGCGCACGCATCGAAGGAGGACAAAGATGGCAGAGAGCCACACTGATTGGTGTGTAGGAGGCCGCTGGCCCTCGCATGGGAGGCTAGCCTGGAGGCGACAAATCGTTCCAGTATCTTGGAGATGGTCTGAAGGAGAACAACAATCCGGAAGGAAGCTGGGGAGTCATAGGAGACCTTTCCTAGTTTGTCCAGGACCACGCCATTAGCTTTCTTCATAGAGGAGGGGTGGTAGCCAAAGGTGATCGGGGGGAGGAGGTCGGTAAGGGGAT
>QOVD01000838.1:0-49112 GCA_003521225.1 Tuber microsphaerosporum
GAGGACTATAAGTAATGGGGGTCCTTGGACCCCCGCGTTCCTAAGCTATGACCCTGCACTGTCCCGGCTATCTTTTGCCAGCATCCTCCGAGACGCGGTGGGTTCTTCCGTGCCGAATCCCGTGTGCTTTGCCCAATTGGCAACGGGTTGTTCCGACCTCCCATTAATTAGTCAAGTTCGAATTAGTGCGGGAATAGTCACGACCCCCCGGTGCATAAATCAAAGTTAGAAGTTAGAAGTCTTAAGCCTTGGCAGCCATGCCCAAAGCAACGCTTGAGAAAAGTAAGGAATACGCAATGACACAAACTTCTTGCTGTGTCTTCCCTCTCAAATATTCGGCAAGAGCCCCAACTTCGAACTTCCAACTCCCATTTTTACGCGGGGCGCCGTAACTCTAATGTGATACCGTACAAACTTGAATGGCTGGACGGGGTGCTACCGTATGTCGTTGAGCTTTCCTCTCGCAGTAAGGTCAAGAGATTTTTGTTCTTTTTTCTGTCTCGGAGGGGGGGAAAGGGGCAGTGTTTTTTGCCCCTTTTCCAGAGAAGGGGATTTTGGACTACATAGCACACCGTCCAATTATTCAAGTTTTTACCGCATTGTATGCTAGGCTTCGGTGCAATTTGTGTTAAATATTATTAGCGTGCATCGTCACAGCACTAGTATCTACAATATCGCGGCTGAATTTGGCGCCGGCTATTGGCGCCGCGGGCTTGAGATTTGCCTTGGACTGCGAGCTATTGATCGGGGGACGGTGTGAATTTCGCTTGCAACCGCAGTGGGCATATATGTAGTTAGGGCCCGTTTACCTATAGACGTCCGTCTAACAGCCTGAAATGATGCGACCGTCAAGGGGGGCTTGACACTAGGGGAGAGTGCGGCAAAGTAGTGCTTACCTAGAGTAGGCAACCTAACTTTTTGGCCGTCCAGCTATAAGAATGCAGGTCCGTGGAAAATTGGTCAAACACTTTCGCGCCGTTTATCAGATAACGCTTGAGATGCCACCGTCTAGTCCAACCACCTATTACATATTGAATTTATAGAAATAGATAGATTGTTGAAGGTATGTAAATAAAACAGAATAGTTGCATGTTTAACTAATATAATATCTAGTATATAACGTAGGGCCCGTTTATCTAATTGACTCTCTTTCAGGGTCGGCACTGGCTCTTGTTGCTAGACGGCCTTCTATAGGTAAACGGGCCCTTAATCGGGAAGCTTCTGTCATACAGGGTAGGAAATGTATACCTAAACTTAAAACCGGAGATATTATGACTGGTGAGGGCGTTTGTGGTTTGCACTCCTAAGGATACATTCGTAGTGTCGGCCACCGAGCGTGTAGTGGCTTGTGGATGTGAAATGGCAGGGGTTATTTCGGCGGCTTGGAGTATTTGTGGGGGGCAGGTATCTTAATTCTATCGTGTTACTATCTACATCCCGCATAATATTACCAATAATATCGTAGTGGGAGAAAATAGATAGATTTCGTGAAGATGAGGCTGGAGAAAATCCCTGCTAAGATTAATCGACCAGAAGTGGTAGAAAGGTCGTTGAAATGATAATAGCACTGTGAACTCCTTGTTTTGTTCTCATACCGGTACCCTACTCGCAGGTTTTCACAAGTAACGAACAGGGTCTGGGCTCGGCGTGCATAAGGACTATGAGATTTGAGTGGTTGATTGGAGGCATTCAGCCCTGGGGTTGAAAAACGGTAATGCAGGCTTTTCGAGTAGAAACCTTCGGCGCGAACGGTTTTTTATTAGCGTGCCAAGGGTGGGGGTCCGCCAAAACCCCCGATTGCTCGCTTGCTCGCAACCTTGGGTACTCTCAAGAGGGTGCCTAATAGCTCAACGTCGCTCTCCATTTGTATGTGAATTTAAGAATTACGAGCGACCACCAAACATTCTCTAATGCTTTAAACATCCTTCCCGCTTCCTCACACATTGTTTTAAGTCTGAAGAAACACTCTTCCAATTTCTTTCCACGCTTTTACTAATTCGGTTTTTATGCGGTGGGGTTTTTTGCTTGAAAGTGACGTTGAGCTGCAAGTGACGTTGAACTGTTAAGCACTCTCTTGAGAGTGCCCACGGGTGCAAGCGAGCAATCGGGGGTTGTGGCGGAGCCACAACCTTGGCGCGGTTATACTACTGGAAAACCTAAAACTGCGCCGGCTCCTGTGCCTAGATGTAAACGGTTGCTGCTCATGAGTAGCACTAAGAGATCCTTGGTGCAATCATTACTACCTTGCTGTGTTGCATAGTTTAATGTCTGGAGGCGAAAAAACACCATTTTTAACTCAAAATCATCTTTATTTAGTGACTAACTAATATTTAAAAACCACTACAATATTTCTGAGAGCTTTCTGCATCCTGTAGTGGTTTTTTGTCTTTATCTAGCATGTAATACGACTGATTTTGAAGAATGAAGAGTATGTAAATCCCGGTTGACATTTCGGCCTCCCGGCATCATACAAAGCCAGCCTATCTCAAGAAATTTGGCACTTGAACAACACTTTTTCAGCTCCGGGGCTGAATGCCTCTATTTCAACGACTGGTGGGATTCTTGAGGGCCGGGCGCAGCTCATATCTCATAGTTCTCGTGCACACCGAACTCGGCAACCCGGCACCGTTCGTTATGCAGTCTAAATTGAAATTTTGAATAGCCTCTCGGCTTTGCAACGTTCGGTTTTATTGATCGGGCTAACTTCGACTTTTTAAAATCGTAGCTGGACTTGCCGGACTTCCGATCCATAGTCCGGACCATCGTCCTGACTAGACGCTTGAGCTCACAGACTAAGTGTTTTACCAGCTTTTGGACCATTTTCCTGGGGGGAGGCGCCCAAGTCGCTAGTTCCAAGGGATTAGCAGAATACCGACACCCGCAAGAAATCACCTTTTTCTCCTGTATGAACTGATCTGTACCCTATAACAACACATTTTGTTTTTTAGTGAGTAGGAGGGCTTTACCTTCACCGATGTTCACTTGATTTACGAGTAATGTTCTGACGTTTATGAAGACCACCGGGTCCACATACGCCTATATTTAGTAGATAGGCAGATGGCATCAGTAGGAGCATTTCATAGGAAAGAAAAAAGTGACTAGAGTATGGGTCACGAACAGGTTCCCTTGCCAAAACGCTCAATGAATTCTTTGCTCGCGACAATCGGAAATATACCCGTAAACTTTTCAAAAAGGCGGGGAAGCATCCAGGAATTCAGAGGGAATATATTCCATAGTTTTTGACCAAATTCGACCAACCCACTCGGGCGGAGTCCCCCGCTCTTTCACACAAAGGTAGCACGAATAGAGTTACACTTTGTGGGGGAAAACGAACAAGGATATGTGACGTAAGAGGAATCGGCTTGGGAAATTTGGGCGCATTCCATCAGCGATTCGATGTAATGATTTGCTGTTAAAACCGAGTGATTTTATTACTATACTTAGCTAACTATCGTCACACCTGGGGTGGTGAGAAGCCCTTGGGCGACCAAACAAAAGTTTTTCAAAATATCGTATGTGCTGCAACCACTCCTGCGGCAACGATATTTGGAAACACCAATGGAAGATAGTAGTTCTGGCAAACATGGTGTTACCGGGAGATGCCATATTTCAGAAACTGAGAGTCTTCTGTCACTCAGAACTAGCATATTTGTGGGGTCTTGTAGTAATGGATACGAGTATTATCAAGCAGAATGCAGGAGTTATCTTCGATCACGATCTGGTTCAGAGGGCGCCTATGATGGAGTGAGATGGAATGGGGAGGCCCTGATCGAGTGATTGACCATTGCAAGCTCTCGAGCGTCATCGATGAAAATCAATTGCCACCGATTGTGTACAGCATGATCGATGTCTTGTGTATTACTGTTGTATTTTTCAATTTTGTTGACACAGCACTGTATCCCACACTCAGGTTTCTCCCTGATGGTTAGATCATCAAATAGCTCTCCTGCCGAGTAGGAGAGAATGTATTATCAATATTTAGACTTGGCATAAAGCAAGGATTGAGGGTGCCAGACTCCAGCATATCAAGTATATTATGGAAATATGTTACCAATCCGGAGCCCTTGTTACTATCCTGTTTACTCCCTAAACCGGATGCACAGTCTATTATTTACTATAGTACGGAGGGTGATGGAAGTTCGGACCTTGTGATTTCCCTTTCTTTTATTTATATATATATGGGAGCTACCACTTATCCAGGTATACACCCAAACCAACGGCATTACAAACCCGAGGTAAGTGAATCTAACTCGCCTATCCTGTGGCACACCTGGAAGCCTCTACCAGGGTAGTCCATAGCAAGGAAACCAATTCCCCTAAGAACCCTGCTAGACTACCGCTATTTCCAAAAATAAACGGTCATCAAGTGGGTTCATAGAAAGTGAGTTTGTTGAAGAACTAACCATGTAGGCTATGCTTAATACGCACAGTATCTTGTGAGGTTAGATAGACTCCCGTTATGCCAGTTCCTCGTACAGCTTATCACGGGGTTGTATGGTGAGAGATTGTGATTGGGCATGCTCGAGTATGACCCTCCAGTGCTACTAGTTGAGTAAATCGATGAGATCGTGAGGGTATTGCTCCATCGTGTCATTATCAATGAAGCCTCAGGTTGAGGTGATTGGGCATGATTTAGTCAAGAGTAACTTGAGCATAATCTGATCATGTTCAGCACTAGCGTCTCGTCTGACCATAAGGTCAAGTGACAACTGTCCTGCATGGCTGAGTTCTGCCCCAGGATATTGTCCCTGTTGGCATTTTCTAAGGCTTAACGTCGTAACCTCCTAGCTTTTTATTTCGTTCACTTTTATTTGCTTGTCTCCAAGCTCCCTATTCGCTATGTTTCCTTCTCTTCTGCCCTTCCGACCCTTCTTTGTTATACATATCTTGGGCTCTTCCGCTGTTATATTGTAGTGCTCGGTGTAGAGATAAAATCCGTGAACACTAAGGCAGTGATTGGCAACAAGTTCGATTACCAAATATTCGATCTTAGCCAACTAGTACCTTGGAAGATCAAAACTCACCAATACTATATCACTACATGTGCATATGGCCTATAAACCTCAAACTCCCCTCTAAATTTTGTTCACGGACTAGCCCTGGTCTCCAAGTATTTTGCCCTTAATCTCATAACTTATGTCTTGTGTCGATAATAAGAGTTCTCAAAACAACTGGCACAATTCTCACTTCTCGAAATTTCGAAGCTATTGTCTGCACTGCATGCTGACCTGCCTAACTATTGGTTATTTTGGCTATTTTTTACTTGCTTATTCCAGAAGTCTCCACCATTAGGATAGTAGGCAGGACTTCCAGGTTCGAATTAGACTCCTTGATAAGGTGGAGAGAATGATAGGATAGCAAGAACCACCGCCTTTCTCAGACGACTCAGCATTTTTTCACCCAAGTCAATTTGGGTATCGCTTCTGGGGGGAGGCAGGTTCTATTGTAGCGACCCTACTGTTCTCAGCACCCGATCGAGAAGTCTACTAGCACTTGCGACTAGATTAAAAGGGGATTATCAGCAACTTCGCCTTCGGCAGTGGGCCAGTGGCTGATAGGGATTTATGTTGTGATGTACTCGAGTAGTTTATGTTTGCCTTTTCTATTAGCATGCGTTGCATCTGCCTTAGCTGGTGCTCTGCG
The DNA here is from genome assembly GCA_003521225.1 of Tuber microsphaerosporum. NCBI lineage: Eukaryota > Fungi > Ascomycota > Pezizomycetes > Pezizales > Tuberaceae > Tuber > Tuber microsphaerosporum. The sequence continues at coordinate 5,644 of QOVD01000838.1, forward strand.
CAATCGGGCTTGTGAACCAAATCATTGGGGTGTGGGTCTGCAGTGGGGGGGTCGGGGGCGCCCGGCACTGGGGGATGCTGCTGCTAGGGCATAGTGTATCCGAACAATCCTCGGGATAGGCTGCCATGGAAACCGGGGTAATTAGGAATCACTCTAGGGACGTCCAGAATTTCCATTTTTGGATGAGGGGGGGAAGACACGGGGGGAATATTCTCTGTCAGCCCTCATTTGAGACAGGGGAAAAGAAAAACATACCACAGACCTTACTAGCAGAGGCATCTCGAACTTCCTAGCGAGAGTCTCAATTGTTTCGGTTTTTATGATACGGTATGTAACATGGGATTGTTAGGTTTAAGGTTGGAAGAAGAGTCCTTGTACGGGCACTGCAGGGTGCCGGCTTAGCTTATTATTAGAAGGCAACCTCATGACTCCATTCGTGAGAGCGCTTATGATATTGTGTAGGCAGCAAGCCTCGTAGTAAAGCCCCCCTTCTCTTCTAGTAGGCATTTCTATAGGCAGTTGTCTCCAACTGTAGCCCCCAGTACTGTGATCTATTTATAGGTGAGTTTGATAAAGTTTTGGCATCGTACTCGCGATAACTAAATATAGGAAGCATTGGGCTTTGTCTTGCATTGGAGCTCAGGCTAGTGGAGGCGATTGAATAATTACTAATAGTTGGGGACCTCAGGTCTAAGCAATTGCCGTTCTGAAGGTGTTATTGAGGGAATACCGTGGGAACAAAAATGATTGTTCAATGTGCTATGCAGCTCAGAATTCCCTACTTTTATAACAGACCAAAATGCATAGAAAGAAAAGAGAGCTGCCCAGCCGCTCTAAGAAAACATGCGAAAGCAAAAAAATGCGAAACCTTACCAGTAGACGCAATTCGAATATCATGGCACCTTCGTTGATTACTAGAGTTTTACGGTACTATAGTGAACATTCACAGGCGATATAAATTGTGGGGCATAATAATGGACCAGTAAAGTGGGGTCATAGTAAAATGGTTGTTTGTGATCTCTCACTCTTCGTGGTTCAATTCTAGGGGCTAATTCTTGGGACTTAAGTTACCAGAGGTTCAACCTAGGCAGATGGAAAAAAGAAGAGATTTTCTGTATTCAGAGAATTACAGTTTCCTGTAGGGATAGCTATACCAGCTATCATTGCAGAGTCATGGGACCTGCTGTGTCCCTAGAGACTCCCCTCCCAAACCCAGTCGTGAGATGTAGGAAATATTCGGTGTAGTTAGCGTGAGAAGTTCAGATTCCTTGAGGGAAAGTGTTGCAAGGACGACACTAGTTTCCACAGCCGGGCAGAGGACTGGACTTGCGTGCGAGCGCAGCCCTATCCTCCTATGGGGCTCGATTCACCCAATTTCTCTTTTTTTTCTAATAAGAAAGTAAGTCCTTCAGCAATTGTCAGACTATTATACACTTTATCTTCGTTACCACTCTAAAATTCTAATTTAAGAAACCACGAAGGTCCATAATGCAAAAAGGCAGTGACACCCAGTTGGGGAGGCACGTTATCTGTCTCATTTCGGGCTTCGATCGGTATTCGTATGCATACAGACCGATTGGGGCTCCTTGTTTGACTGAGACTTCTCCACCTGCTGTGAGTTGATTTGGCCTATAGCGTAGAGCGGTGCTAATAGTGCTAATATTACTGAGGGGCTTTACAATATCGATGTTCCCTTCAAATCAATGAAAGCTATAGTTGCAGTATCAATATCAAATTCTACCTGCTCGTAGCTCTGGTTTCAAGTATAAAACGAGCCCCCTTCCTCCTGTCCCACATCATCACCATCACTAGCTTCTCTGACTATCTATTAACCACTTTAACATCCACTCCCTAGACCTATTTCGATCTTCGACCCCCCTTCTATTCAAAATGCAGGCTAAGGTTTTCCTCTTATCCATTTTGGCCACTATTCTCGCTGTCGGTGTCATTGCTACTCCTGTCGATGTCTTTGCTACTTTTGTCGAAGGCGAGCGTACCGTCACGACTGATGTTAACGGTCTGTTGGACAAAGGAAACAAAAATGAGGCCTTCTTTGTAGGAACTGCGGCCCCCCGCCCTACTGGGCCTATTATCGTTCCTAAAGAAGGCGAGGTTCCCACTCCTTCCAACCGTGTGATATCTAGAGACCTCGTAAGTAGAAAACAATGTTTAATCGATTGGGTCTAGCGGGCAGTGACTAACCTCTATAATAGGAGAGCCTGGAAAAGAGAACACCTGGGTGTGTTTCTGCGACTACTAACCCGTAAGTGATGCTTTACTCTGAATTCTCTTTTTCCCTTAACCTAATCAAGCTACTCTAGTAATTTTGCTGGCACATATGGGCGCAGCTGCGGTATCCCCAATGGCTACTGTGCCAACTTGACCACTTTCTGGAGATCGAACATTAGCTCTTTCCGCCCTGACCCATGTATTATACCCTATCCAAGAATTCATCTGATGAAGTCTACTGATGTCCTTTCTCACAAGTTACATACTGCGAAATTTTCACTGGGCCAAACTGTTCAGGTCTCTTTTTTGGCATTTTTACTTATCCTGGGTATGGGCTCCTCGGAGTATTTGATAACAACATGGGATCAATTAAGTGCTGGTATTAGTGGACGGATGCAAGTTTTTGTGACTGACTGGGAAGGCATATGCCGGCATTTGCGGACATGTTGGCAGTATACCTTTATTTCTTGGTTTGAGGGGAGGGGTTGCTATTTCCTAAGTAGCTAGTTTACATTGTTCCTAAAATCGATATGGTTGGCCACCAGTATTAAATTATCCAGTTGTGGTATTGAATGCACGTGATGAGCTTCGCTGATGTAATGAGCGCCTTGCAATCTTTTGCTCTATTTCCCCAGGGGGAGGTGCATGAGTTGCCCGTTCCAAAGGGTTAACATATAAAGGGCATATATGGGGAATGACTTTTTGCTTCTGCACCGGTGTCTTGTATGACAGCTATTTTTCTTTTTGTTCTGGATTCCTCCTTCACCAATACTCATCCCGGTTTTCAGAGTTAGGCTTTGAGCGCGAGCAAGAGTACTATTGAAAATCACCGGCACTCACTTCATAGTTACCGGACAGCATTCCATTTCATCTTAGAATACACTAGAACTACCCCGGGACTTTTGCCGTAGTGTCAACCGCTCGATGAAGAATCGGAGGAGTGGGGCCGAAGGAACATTGCTTGGGAATGCGGTGAAGGGCGCGGTAACGGAATGTGGGGACATGCGGGCAAGGGAGCAAGTGTAGGAAATGGAAGAGAGGATATGTTCATAGTCAAGAGACTCGCGGACGAGTCTTCATTTGTTTTTGTATTTAAGCGCTGTGTCTGCCCCCAATGATAAGAGGGCAGGTCACTACATTCTTCAAGTCAGTGTTTAATCTATATTGTCTTCCGCACACTTTCCCACCTTATAAGCCAACTTGCTCTCCTAATTTTGTTAAGTACGTGGCCCAAGAGGTGTCGTCGGCCGAAATTTGAGTGGTTATATTCCTCCAGGGATTCTATGGTGGGTTGACAAAATTAGCGGCATTCAGCCCAGGGGTTGAAAAACTGTTGTGCAGGTTTTTCGAGTTGAAAAAAATTTGGTGTGCGAAACACTTTTTTGCATACAAAACTCGCCGATCGACTAGAAATTAGCACTCGAAAATTACTTTTTCAACTCCAGGGTTGAACGCCTCTATTAACCGCCCACCAATCATTGATGGCAACGGAACTCTCCTTATCACTCCACCCTGTTGACACCACATAGCGGGGTTTCTCTAGATCGCAGCCCATATTTATTGTATTTGACCTCATGACAAATGTACGGCAGTCCAGAGGTTAGGCTTTTCGATTCGTTAAAAGAAATGCTCGAGAAATCGAGGGCGCCCGAAGATTCGTGTCCGAGAGACAACATTTAAAGCATTGAGTGATAGCTGATGCCATTCCAGATATTCCATATAAATTTGAGAGCAATCGGAGCCCTAACCATAAATTCGTAGCAGAAAAAGTGATATTGCGAAATATTGTGGGACAAGAAGTGCTTGAGTACAATATTTCGCAACATCACTATTACTCAATGCTTTAAATGTTGTCTTTCAAGGGCCTAAAAGTAAAAATAAAAATAAAACACTACCGGGGGTAGACCCCTCTCGCGAACTCTCAGAGAGGTGTGGTTGTACGATGCTTGTTTAATTCTGGGATTAAGATAGCGCCTTATCGGTATGCGGGAAATTCCGCGCGGCAAGCGACTCGTGTAGACTGCCGATAACTACCCGTGTCCTATCCACTAGTAGCAAAAAACACACTGCGACTGCTGAAACTGCCCTATCAAATCGCCCCAGCCTACACCGGTAGCGGAAAAAACAAAAGCGTTGAAGCTTCCCCGGAATCAATCGCCGAATACGCCAAGGATAAGTGAAACATGCCCAAGCTTAATGGAACAATCTCTACGAGTATTTCCCATTTCTAGCATACAAGGCACTGCGCCTGCCGCAGAGCCGCAGCACCAATTTGGAGATAATGCTTCCCCGGAAGAACTTAAATTCGACCACATGGAAGTTAACCAGCTTTCATCACTCAGGGCATTCGGCGCAGCCTATTTTATAAATTGATCTTAGTCTGACCAGGCCACTAATGCCTTGGATTGATTTCCACACACAGGGCACGAGGGAAAAATATTTACCACAGCCGACCTTCCGATAATCGGACGTCCTAACCTCGAGACCAATTATTCGAGTTCTTACGGTGGGTGGGCTGCTCTGAGCTGTGTGTGCGAGACCTTGGAGAAGCGTCACAAGGAGAAGGCGCAATTCCAATATATCGGTCGAGGAGGTGTATAGTAATTGCCATTCAGACAGATAGAGGAAAGTGTTGTCTGCACTGTCGTCGCACAGGAATTGAAGTGAGTATACGTGTGTTGGATGGATGTGGGTGACTTTTGAAGATACAGAAGAGTGCGAGAGATCATTCAGATGTATTGCAGATGATACGGGAGACTATAATAAGATTGTTTTACATGTGTTTCCTTTGTTATCACGGGAGTGTATGGGGGAATAAGTGCCTGTGACGAGATTTAGAGATAGGGGCGGTGATTCATGGGAGGATCAGGACGTACTACTTATGTTTTACTTATACACCTGTCTTTACCGTTAGTTGAGTTTTTAGTTAGAAGAACGAAGAGCGCACGAGCGAGGTGCCTAGGTTCTGTGTCAATTCTCTATCTATCTTCTACCACTGTGCTACTCATATCCTACTATAATACGGTTGTCGGGGGGATATGGGTGGCGGTATGCTGTGTTCGATTAGGGGGTGCGCTTTTAACTATTGGCTTTCTTATTTATTGTTTGCTTTTTATAATGATTCCTATAACACTATTAGTTCTTGTATATGGTAATCGCTCTCATACCTTTCTAGTATAATGTTACAGTTCTCACCCTTTTAGGTGCATGCATCCGCACTGCGGTCTTAATGCATGGTCACCTAATCTCCAGCAGCCATGAGGCTTCCCATAAACTGCACCGAGGTGTTCTTTGCCGCCTATCTCGCAGAGCCCACCATCCCTTCAATTGTTGAAGAGCCCGATGGGACCGTGGATTACTTCCGCCAGACGATGGCCACATATCCGGCCAACTTCTTTTAGGAAAAGAAGAATCTCTGCGATTTAAGCATCCCTATGCCTTGTCCCCTTTCAATGGACTGCACAGCGCCTCGTTCCTCGGGGTTGTTGAGAAGGTGATCGTTTTGATTAACACGGGATGCTGTAAACCGAACGGAGAAGATTTTCGGGGTTGTATGCCGCTGGCATTGGCTGCCCGGAAAAGGCATGAGGGCCCTGTGAGAATGCTACTCAGGCGGGAAGAGGTCATCCATGAAAAGCCAGATAGTGGTGGCTGAAAACCGCTCTCATATCCTACTAAGGAAGAGGACATGGGGGAGTGGCGAAAATACTTACTTGGGCGGGAAGAGGTCAAACCCGACAAGCTAGATAATAGTGGTCAAATACCACTCTCGCATGCCGCTTGGAGTGGATATGAAGGCGTGGTGGAAATACTCCTTGAGCGAGAGGAGGCCAGCCTCGACAATCCAGATAATCACAGTTGAACATCACTGTCGCATTCTGTTAAGAAAGGAAAATAAAGGAGCGGTGAAAATACTACTCGGGCGAGATAAGGTCAGCCCCCAAAGGCTAGATAATGACGGTAGAACACCTCTCAAGTGGGCGCTAAGTTCGTACCATCAGGAAAGGCAGGCCGTGTCACAGACTTACGATGTCGTAAGTTAGCTCTAGGGCGAGTGATCTTGAGTGGCTCGAGCGTTCCTTTTTCGCATGGACCCCTCAGTATAAAGAACAATATTCTAGAAAGCGAGTGTCGGGAGGGTATAAGTCGCGATTTTCTGGAACGGCTTTGACTGTTTGCGAATTTACATGCGGGGTATAGTCGGTCTCTGCTATTGCCGAGTGTGGTCTACTAAAAATAACCATTAACTTACCGGCTAATAGATAAGTACAGGTTTCTAGTTGTTTTCTTAGGAATCGAAGCAATCTCGCTAGAACCCACAATACACCAGAGACGAGAAAGGCTTAGCAAGATGATAGATTGGTTGGGATTGGAGAATACATATGATGCGACGATCCAACGGGTAAAGGCGCAGGGTGGGTATAAATCAGCACACAGGATGGGGACTTTGATGTGGATTAGTTATGCCGAAGAGCTTTTGATCCCAGACGAGCTCTGCTACGCACTAGTAGCCGAGCCAGGCTCTACATATTTCAATGCCAGCAACATCCCTTGTCAATGGTTTAAATAGTGTGGATAAGGGTGCATACAGACCAAGAGCGCAGCCAATCTATTTTACTCTTAGAGAGTATTTTTCCGTCCATCCTAGGGATTGGATTCTCAGCATCATGGCCGCTACCTACATTTCCGATACACTCCCGGGAGTCTTCTCCTGAATTTTTGCCTCTAGACCCTCATCCATGGCCTTTGTTATTTTGCCCTTGCTCAGTCTAAGAGCAAAGAATCTGATGATATCGTCTCTGGTGGGGCTTAGAGGTATGCTTGCCACTCGTCTAGCGAGGCGTGTTTCAATCATGGGCAAATATGGGGCATTCCAGTCACAAACTTCCGGCGCTCAGGGACTTTTGGAGAATTTCTTTCAATGAATCAAAAGCCGAAATCACTGCGCGACCGTACATTCGTCCAGGAATCACCAAAAATATGGGCTGTGAAGAGGTGGTGAGTTTCTGAGTGATCGCAATATTGTCCAATTTTCCAAAAGCGAGTGAGTCTATTAGGGTAAAACTGCGAGATGGTATGTTCCACTGCCGGAGGCGTTGGGGATGTTGCCGCTGCCCTTGCCCGGGAAGATCGTTAGCGCCGATGTGTCCCAGGTTGAGGCAGGTGGTGGCCCACTGGGGTAGTGTCGCCTGCCGTTCGGCGTGTAACGTCTCCAGCCCATATTGAGGCAGGCGCCGGTGGGTTGCTAGTAGGCTCGGCTTTGGGTCGCTTTGTAGGAATCTGACCTCCAAGAGCCGCGAGGTTGGGTTTCAGTTTGCTAGCGTCCTGTCTCTGAAACTCATGTTACTGCACCTCAATGGAAACTGTGCCAGCTCCATGGGCCTTGACCAAGTCTGGCTACAAGCACAAGTTCTTGTAATTTCTTATTAATCTATTCCTGCAGAAAGGTATGTTGTAGTAAGGGGGAATTGTTTGCTAACAGATGGGCAAGGGGTACTTGTTTGCTAACAGGTAGGCAGGGTGGGATTGTTTGCTAACCGCGGGGCCAGGTGTGGTCGTTATGACTTGAGAATGGATTTAGGGTCTTGGTAGTATGCATTGTGATTGCTTGAGTAGCAGTGGGTATGACTCGGAGATTGGCCTTGTAGTAGACGATAAATGAGCGTTAAGAGTATTGATGCCTGTTTGCTAACAGGCAGGCAAGTTGGAATTGGTTGTGTGAATGCTTGAGTAGCAGTAGTTATAAGATTTACCTTGTGGTAGGCGATAAATGAGAGTTAAGAGTGTCTATTGGGCCCGTTGTAGGCTAAGGGGGGTAATTTGCTCTCTGCTGAGGGGAATTGTGCTATGCAGTGGTTGCTACCATATCATATGAGTAAGGCTCCTGTGTTTCATCATGGGAGTTGAATTGCGGCAAGGCCTGAGTGGCTGTGGCTTGCTTGATTTTCTTGTGCGGGGCAGAGTAGAACAGCAGCGGTTGCGACTGGTGAGTATGCCTGCCAGGATGTGTTCCCGTGGATGGAAAGCTTGTAGGGACAGTTATAAGAATATGTGGAATTACTGCGAGATATCGGTGTCATATGAGAAGTGCCAGATTCTAGGGTGGTTGTCGCCTATTGCGCCACGAGAAGGGCATCGGGCTGTGAGTGAGAGACGCATCGATGGTCTAGGAGAATGGCTTCTTCCAACGAACGAGTTTCAGAAATGGCATACGGGCAAGGACCAGGTTGTTCATCCTGTATTGTTCGGTTATGGGAATCCAGGCGTGGAAAAAACGGTATCCTCGCTTGTGTGTACTGCGAATTCCATACGCGAGATCAATCCACCACTAGTGTGTTCGCCGCTCTCTTAATGCAACTTGCCGCCGGGGTAGAACCGATGCTTCCTGAAGTACGGGCGATGCTCATCAGTTCGCTTGCATTACTGCAGCGGTGATTTATCTATATCGACGCTTTTGATGAGTTTCGAGCAATATAGCGACCTGGAAGCTTGGGCTCTGGAGAGCAGATTATCCGGGAGTGCCCAAATATCCGGCCATTCGTTCCTGGAGGTCACACCTTCGAGATGAAGTGAAGAAATATTTCCTATGAGGTTGAAACACGACGCCGGTTCAGTGGGGAGATGTATCTCCCAGCCTGTCCTGAGCTAGTAGCACAGATAAAGCGAACCAGATTGCCATTCCTCCATCTTCGCAGTTTTCCTGTGGGAGCCTATTCGGATAGCAATTTGTTCGTTGCTTGCTGGGCCTGCGCCCGCGCTTGCACTCCTGTGTCTGTGCTCTCGTAAACGGCCCATATCTTCACTATTCGGACAAAATTCTAAAGACTGGATATGCGCTTGGGATCGATGCATCTGCCAGAAGAGATATAGTCGTGAAAGAACAGATGTGGAAACAATCCAAGGTAACAATGCTATCGAATATGAAAAGGGGCTTTTCCGATTATAAAAGAAACTGCGGGGAAGAACATGGAGGATCGGGGGCGGGGGACCAGGCAGGTATGTGTTGTGCTTGCTACTAGGAGGATAGGAGGATAGCCATCGCCATGGTTGTCGTTTATTTTTACTCAGTATAAATAGCCGGAGTGGCAGTGAGGTCCTCCAGCGGGACTTATGGTCCTTCTATGCACTCTTGGTTGGATAGTGGCCTATGGGGCATGGGTTATGCGGTTGAGCGTCTATGTGGATATGCGGATATGCCTCGTTGCGGGCATGCGGCTAGGAGATTGACGGTATAGGGCATGTGGCTTTGTTGGTTCTGGCAGTATAGCACCTAGCGGGGGGTTGTTGTTTTCGCACCCAGTGCCGGTAGGCATAGGGGTCTTCCTTTCATGGTTTCTTTGATACTCTATGCCATTAGGCATACGGGGGTTAACGCTTTGTTGAGGTTCCGGTTTAGGGATCACAGAGGATCATAGGATGGTTCTAGATCGCTGGGGATTGGGTTTTGTCTGCCGCATGTGTTTCTTTGGAGTTCATGGAGTTTCCGGAGAATTTGGTTGTCGTTAGTTAGATGGAGAGATATATCTTCCAGCCTGTCCTTAGCTAGTGGCACCCTAGGGGGAACCCGATTTCCGTTCCTCAATCTTCCGCATTTCCTCCCAGAGCCTATTGTGATCGCACTTTTGTTCGTTCATTCTTCCGTGCTTTCATTATGCTCTCACACTCTTGACTCTCGCAGAGTCCTTTGTTTCCTCTTCAAGTTGCTCCTTCCTGTAAGTTAGGCGAGCTGGCCTTCCAACTCGGCAATGCTGGTTGAGGTTGAGTTGGTTTGTACTGGCTGTGTGCCTTGGGGGAGGTTGTGCTGTTCTGGATAGCTCGAGGTAGGAGGAATTCATGTGGTCGGGCTTTGGGACCTTAGTTGCCTTGCCAAGTGGTGAATGATTTCTGGTTCAAGGGCTGTCTTATATCCATCTCAACAGAAGACCCAGCTTTTCCGGGATACATCCAGTGCATGCAAAAATCTTCTTGCCCTTGCTTCGCGGAGACGATTCTGAGGTAGAGGACACTTCCGTGGGTAGGACTCATCTTCGACTTGGTGGGATATCGATATGTATGTGGTCCACTGTGGGGGGTTCGAGGTGCCGTTTTGGGGTGAAAACAGTTGGTGGCAGAAGGCCCCTACGTGCGGAGCTGATGCGAATGTTGTGGACCGCGATTGCTTCATTGCCAGAGGTTTTTTTTTTTTCTGCTTCGATGCGTTGGATGGATGCCAGCCGTAGTATCTTCCTGAGTTGGAGGCCCTGTATCAAGGCAATATTGCAGAAAGTGTTTCTCTGTAGCGGTTGCAATACCCATTCTCCAACAGTATCGTATAGCTTTCTCCTACTTGTGTCGAACATTGAAGCCATTTGAGGGATGCCTATGCGGCAATTCTGAACAGGCTGAAGCCTCAGAAGGGAGATGAAACAACACTAGGGCTGAAGGGACTGATGTGGGTGTTGTATTGGAAAAGATTATCAGGGGTTGAGGAGCCCCGCCATGCCGGTCGAGGCGTCTTCGTTCACGGTCCGACTGGTGCATTTTTCCCTCCAAGAGCATCTCTTAGGTGATCCGACCCTCATCGGTAGTTCCCACGTAGCGATTGCGGAAGTTTGCTAGACATCTCCATTCTGGATCTGCCAGGAATCATTGGCCAATTTTTGACATTGCCCTTACAACAAGGCCCTTTTTGGGCTTGACATTTTCAGTAGATTCGAAGAGCCTATATCGAGCTCCACAGAGCAGCATATTTCGGAATTGTGGAGGTAGTTGCTGCTGGTCATTGCTGCAATGCGGATGGGTCTGGTGTGGATTGCTTGGTTTCGTTTCTTCGCTGCTGTTGGAAGACAGGTTGCTCTCTCCCATGCCTTGGGTTTCAAGAGCATGTTCTGCCTGCTGGCTATAGTGACCAGGGCCTGTCTGCTACACGTGTTTTGCTGGGTTCCAGCTGGTGAGCGCTCGTATGGGGGCCATGTGGTTTGTTTCTGAGATGAGAAACGCGTTGTAATGGTGCCAGTAATAAAAAACGCGAGCAAACAAGAATGGGAGCTGTAGGAAGGATGGTGATCTTCGATGGTGAGAGGAGCAGTAAAGGGATGTGGTGGAGGAGGTCTGTAGATGGGACGTCCTGGGGTTGTAACCGCCTAATGGCCCAGCAACCGGCTAAACCTTTTTCCGTCAATCTTCAAGACACTACGCTTTCACGCTAGGCTGAGTTCAGCTCGCTTTGCCCAATTGGCACCGGGTTGTACCAACCCACAATAGAATTTGCGTCTACTAAAGGGCTTCTGCTTTTGCAAGGGCTGTCATATATCCTCCGGAACCCTTTCCGTTCCACTGATCACCTGTTTCAGTATGTAATCCAGCACACTGGTGGCAGTCTGCTCCTTTCGCGCCGCAAAATGGATGTTAAAGCAAGTAGCGGCCATGCGTTGTCCTCTAGCTCGGTCGCGCCTCCGGTCCACTACCAGCGGACTATCATCGCGGGTTATTAGCACAGGTTCACTTCTCTCTCCCGAAAGTAACCCTTGTTGCTTAATAGACGCCTTTCCGACCCCCTGGATTTTCCTAACAAAACAGAACTGCCTTATCATCGTCAACTTCCCCACTCAATCCGCACCATCTTCTAAATTTCTCAGTCCCCATGAGCCATTTCCTGACCTTCCTGATGCAGCGTTCTTGAATGTCGGGATGTCGTAGGCCGGGATCCAGGGGCGAAAGCCACTCTAAAAGTGGAGCTAGATCATCCGCGACGGTACAGTTGTTTAACACAGTAGTATTATAAGAGTTCGTCGTATTGAGGCAGTTGCTGCTGTTGTTGATGGTATATTCAGACATCTCCGACTTTCTATTGCTTGTTCTGTTGAGAAGTAGAGGTTGCTGAGTATGGTTGATTGATGATACTCCTGCGAGCTGGGGTGGAAAAATAGTGTAGTGAAAGAAGAGCGGGGGTAGGTTAAAACCTGGCCACAGGTCCAGCTAATCGTCGGTGCTAAGAACATTCCTATTAAACCTTGCGCAGCCTGTGAAACTAATATCACTCTTGTGGCTACTATTGACACGGGAGGATCAGGCGTCATGTCTATGAGTTTCTACTATAAATACTAGCCTATCACACAAGTCTCGTACAAATCATCCTACTTACCACCTGCGAGAACTCCTCACCATCACTGGAATTCCAGTACAAATAGCCCCAATTATTATTGCACATCCCTACACCACTACAGCCTCAATAGCCGCCACTGAAAAATTATTTTCCTGTAAAAACTGCGAACACTACAGTACCCTATTGTACAATCAACATATGAAGGCAACCACGTGGAACAAAGAGGGCAAGTTCCACTATGAATTCTTTGATACTAGAAATGTAAAAAGAATAGTTATCAGGGTTACAAATGGTCTGTGGTTGTCTGGACTGCATAGTCTAATCATAGTCAAGTCTGGTATGAGGGTAGTAATCAGACCGACCAAGCAGTCAATGGCAAGGCAACCGACTAGACCAGACCAGGTCAGACTCCGTCGGTCGAGTGATATCGGATGATGACAGTTTGCTTAGAGGGAAGAGGCTAAGAACCAATGTGGGATTGGTCCGAGGTAAGCTAATTTTTATTGGAAGATCAAGCGAGTGTAGGATAATTTATCTACATCAGGTTGTTTATTTTGACCAATGCTGGCCTAGGCACTTGCAACACAATATTAGCGAAAGTTCAATATATTATATAGGGCATGTCAAGTAGGCGTTAGCAGAAACCAGGGGTAATTGTGCTACCGTATTTGTAGCCTTAGGTATTTCTTTCTTTTGTTACGGTCGATTACTAAGGATCCCATTTTAGACTGCTCCCCGACTGGACAAGACTTGACCGGACCAAATACTTCTGTCTCGCCCAGTCTGCTCCTCCATTCTTGACTGATCAGTGAGTCTTCTCTTTGGGACTTTACCGATCAGACTATTCGGAACCCTAATAGTTACTTCTTCTCTTCTGCATTTCCTTGCCATTGCGTGTCCGTTGATTCTTGAAATGGGGGTCCTTGTTGCTTTAAGGGTGGATGTTATTTTTATTAATAAATATTTATTATTAACTGAAATTCCCACCTAACCACGCCGGCAGTAAAGGAGGCTCCAACCCCCATACACGAAAGCAATCCCACTTCTCCGAAGAATAGCTAACCCATACCCCCCACCGCAGCGAACTTGTTCCTGGTCATTGTGGTTCTTGTTGGCCGGCAACTATTGGTGCCTGTTCGGCCAACCTTTGTTAAAGCTGCATACCACGTGCTCTCTCAACATCAAGTTGGCCCTTGATAGCGGCAATTTCTTCTTCCAGGGCGGTTCTCGCGTCTTCGATCGATGGGTCTGCGAGGCGGCAGTTGATACAAACATGGATGATTCTTAACACGGCTGTCCCGAAACTATCAAGAAGCGTGGCAATTGGGGCGCACTATTTCTCCAGGAACCCTGAACACTATACTAACCGGAGGTTAGCAAATAAGATACTTTGAAACTTAACAATTCCGTAAACAAACCCGCAATCAGTGTTCCCAAGCCTCCAGTTAGCACGGTGGGTATCTATAGGACCCCAGCAGCCAGCATCCCGGGCGTGTCTTAAGCTGTAGGGCGAGGGCGTCCGTCCTTTGGTAAAGACGACCCTCTACGAGGGTGACTGCAGGTCCTTACAGTCCTTTACGGATCGGTAACTCCCGGACGTTACCTGCAGTTCTCACCCGTCATCGGCAATCCTCGCCAATTTCTTCTAGGGGTCCCGATTTCCTATCAGACCCGTCAACCGCGAGCGAGGTCCACCAGTTACCTGCCTGCAGGGTCTACCGGTTACCTGCAGGACCGCCAATCGCCTGTCATCCGTAGCACCTGGAAAATATAATCCTAGCGAAAAGCAGTGTTCCCAAGCGTCCCGGGCAGGTTGTTTTAGCGTGCCGGGCGCTGGTGTCCGTCTTTCGTAAAGACGGCAGTCTTAGGGGTTGACTATAGGTCGTCTTGCAGTACTATTCTAGAAAGCGTCATGCAGTTAGCCATGGGATTCGGGAGTAGCCGGTAGGTACCTGCCGTCACCGGCCGTCAATTTCGCTTATATCGGTACCGATTGCTGGAAATGGTATTAGTTTCTTCCATCCTAGCCTTTATCGGGTTAGCTTGGTGAATTGCGCAACCTAAGACACCTGCAGTCCCGGGCATCCATCCCAGTCCTGCAGTCCGTCCCAGGCAACCATCAGGACGGACGCCATGATTGCCATCCGTCCCGGGCATCCATTCCAGTCCTGCAGCCCGTCCCGTCCATCACCAAAGACAGACGGACCGGACGCTTGGGTTCACTAGTGAAAAGTAGTGATGTTTGTTGAAAATATTCGATGCGGAGGTAATGATTGACCGTGAGGGTTTTGCGCAGCGAAGTAGAACGGCTTAAGTGAAGGCGCGAAGTTTGTATTGTGCGGGGGTGGGGATCATAATTAATTGTGATGAGTTGAAGAAAGGAAAGACTTGAGGAAGAAGTGAAGTGAAAGAAAGAGAGAGAAAGAGAAAGGACTTGAAGGAAAGAGGGACAGCGGTGTGAAAACATTTTTATAGCTTGCGGGTTCTTTGACAAGTGAGTACGCGTACCAGTGCGGCCTTGCAGTGCGGGCACATCCCGCATCAGGTGCGGTCGTAACACTACGATTTCCGGCAATGTTTTTAAAATAATCAGAACGAAAAGATTAAAAGCTTGATGGATGGGGGGGGAGGGGGATGTAAGCAGAGATGAAGAGGAAAGGGGAAGAATTTAGGAAAGGGGAAATACAAGCGGACTTGAAGTAGTTCCAATTTGGCACACTGATTTCTATACACGTGGCGCATCAGCTGGCTGGAAGGATAACAAGTTATTCTGATAAGCCGGATCCCATCTTAACTGCTAGAAAAGCTATTAAGAGAGGACAAACCACGCCCGGAACACCGAAACCATACTGTATTTAATTCACCTGCAATCTAATCACTAAAAATCCCCTCAAACTCTCAGCCCAGAAAGACTTGCAAAGAAAACTCAATGAAAAAAGAAACCCGAGCACTGGTCTCACGGCAATGTTTCGTCACACTTCCTCGCGCACAGAAAAGAAAAGATCCCCAAAGCAACCACTGCCTCAGCCGGGTAAGCCCGCTCGCCACCTCACAACCCACGACCAAGCCAGCAATCAAGCAACCACAACGTGCCATGAAATCCCGCCTAGATACTACCGAACTCCATATTTTCTAGCTAAACAGGGCTTCTTCATGAACTATCATCTGAATTATTTGAAAATCAAAAGTCATGTAACGAAACAAAACGAACCATCCCAAGCCAAAATTTCTCCCTCACAATACTGAAGCAGGTAATCAGTAGAACGGAAAGAGCTCCAGAGGATATATGGCGGGCCTTGCAAGAGCAAAAGAAGTCCCTGAGTGGACGCAAACCGCAACTCAGTGATAGAGTAAAAATGGGGCGACTCACCACATCCTCACAGCCCACATTTATCGTCATTAGCCCACGGGATGAATGTACCGTCGTGAAGCGATTTTGCCTTTTCGATTCGTGGGAAGAAATTCGGGTGAAGTCGCAGAGCCCGAAAATTCGTGACCAGAAGACCCCATATTCGCGCCGAGATTTAAACACGCCTCGCTAGACCAGTGACAAGCGTATCGGTCGGTCCCACTAGAGGCAATATCATCGGATTCCTTTGTGTCAGACCGAGCGAGGACGAAACACCTGATGCCATGGATTCGAGTCTAGAGGCGGGCATTCTAGAGAATATTCCCGGAAGTATATCCGAAATGTATGTAGCGAGAATACTGCTGATCCAATCCTGAATTATCGGCTAATCCTTGAATATTGATGCGATCCCGCATGAATCGACGATATATCGGAGGTGAGAAATACTTAGCAAAATAATAGATGGTTTAGAGCTGAAGGATGTCTACGGTGGGACAATATAACTGAATGGCGCAGGGTGGAGATAAATCCGGACTGGTAAAGAGAGCTCTGATGTGGATCTGTCATGTGGAACGGCCTTGAGCGCAGATGCACTCTGCCATACCCTAGCAATCGAGTTCGGCTTCATAGATTTTAATACAAACAACATCCCTTTGATAACGACATTAGTGAACGGTCATCAAGAGCTTAATACGGTCGATAAGGGGTATCAAATGTGTGACTGATTCATTTCACTCTCAAAGAGTTTGTTTTTTCCACCCATCCCACTGCTAGTAGCTTCAGTTCGCTTCACTCGGTAATGCTCGACACATTTGAATTCCCAACATCTTTTAAGAAAAGGCGGGTCTCTTCAATCAGAGTGTTCTGAGTCCTGGTTCGTAGACGGCGCTACGCTTCGTTTCTCGGAATTGTTGCGATTGTAGTCGCTTTGATCGATATGAGATGTTGCGATCCAAACGGGGAGGATTTTCGGGGGATGCCTCGCTTACATGTGCTGCCCAGAAGAGATATGAGGAGGTGGTGAAAATGCTACTCGGGCGGGAAGAGGCCAACCCCGAAAAGTCCGATAATGACGGCTAAACACATCTCTGGCATGCTATTATCTGGGGACAGGAGGAATTGATGAAAATACTGCTCGGGCGAGAAGAGGTCAACCCAGCAAGCGAGCTAATGACCGAAAAATACCTCTAGTAAGATGCTGTTGTGCTAAGGAAACAAAGGCCCTGCTACAGCCTCACAAAGCTGTAACTCGCAGCGCGATTTGAGACCTTGGAGACACCGCCTCATGAAAATTATGGGTATTCCTTTCCTTTCCAGCCGTATCGCTCACCGGACTTGGGCTTGCGTATTTTCTTCTGTAGGCGAATAACCTCATGAATGCGCATAAACGATCGGGCCCGGCTCCGACTCCCTGTCTCACTTTGCCGGAGGATTTACGAGTTTCTAGTTAGAAGGTATAGTCAAGTATGTTCGGTGGGGAGATATAGTTTTATTATTGTGAGAAGGTTTAGTGTACAGCCTGCACCTTTTCTCCCTCCTAATGTATTTAATTTTCCCCTAACTGTACTGTATATCGTTGCTTGCGCTATTTTTTCTTTCCTCTTTACCCTTTCTTTTCTCCCGAGCCTTTTTCCTACATGATAGATCAACCGTATGTACAGTATTTTCTTCAGGCAGATGAAAAGTGGTGTACGATAGCATAAAGATTCTCCTGGCCGCTGCGAACAACTACCAAAAGACGGTATTTGGGAGAAGAGACTAGCTATCATGAATTATAGGCTTAGGGAATAATGTGACAACATACATAGCGGAACACCATGAGAGATCTAGTGGTGGGCATTAGTACGAGGACAGGATAGGGAAGCAAGCCTAACAATTAAGCGTTTCATATACCTCATTCCCACTTGTCTCCCGTTCTCTTGGGTAACAGGAAACACACCGGTCGGGAAACCGCCAAGAAATGTTATCCATATTTCAAAGATTACATATTCTCCGTAAAAGCGGGCCTAGTAGGCACGGTAGGCATTGGGGAGTCGGGTGTAAAGAGTATCCGAGCGCGGTTCGCCGGAAGTTTCCATAGTAATAGCATAGCTATTTCCTACTCGTTATAAGAACGAAATGCCAAAGAGGAAGAGGGAGTCTTTCTAGTCCTGGATTGGGTACCCTTGTACTAGCTGGGGGAAGAGGGGCTAAGGAACCCACCGCACCGTAGGACTCTATACGAGTGGATTGGAAAGGAAGAGGGGGGGGGGCAGTGGATTTACTTTTTATTTCTCGCTTTCTCTTTTTTTCTGGATAATTATCATCTGATATTGGTGTGGAAGAGAGTGTGGGATGTGTTCGCCTGATTGTGCTAAAAATAATAAAGAATGCGAGGCGTAGAAAGCGTGGTGATCTCCGGATTGGAGGGAGCGGAAGGGTGCTGTAAGTAATGGGGGTCCTCGGACCCCCGCGTTCCTGGGCTATTATGACCCCGCACTGGCCTGGCAACCGGCTATACCTTTTTCCAGCATCCTCCGAGACGCGGTGGGTTCTTCCGCGCGGAATCCCTTGTGTTTTGCCCAATGGGCAACGGGTTGTTCCAACCCACCATTAATTAGTCAAGTTCGAATTAGTGCGGGAATAGAGTTGACAGCGCCCAAGTGCATAAATCAAAATTAGAAGTTAGAAGTCCTAAGCCTTGGCACTCATGCCCAAGGCAACGCTTGAGAAAAGCAAGGAATACTCAATGACACAAACTTCTTGCTGTGAAGGAGTTTTCTTCCCTCTCAAATATTCGCCAAGAGTTCCAAACCACCCAACCCCCAACCCCCACTCAACGCGGGGCGCCGTCACTCTAATCTGATACCATAAAAACTTGAATAATTGGACGGGGTGCTACAGTATGTCGTTGGGCTTTCCTCTCTCGGTAAGGTCAAGAGATTTTTGTTTTTTTCTGTCTCGGAGGGAGGAAAGGGGCTGTGTTTTTTGCCCCCTTTCCAGAGAAGGGAATTTTGGACTACATAGCGCAGCGCCCAATTATTTAAGTTTTTACGATATTGTACAAGTACGGTACCGGTATGCTAGACTTCAGTGCAATTTGTGTTGAGTATTATTAGCGTGCATTGTCATAGCGCTAGTATCTACGATATCGCGGCTGAATGTAGCGCCGGCTCTTGGCGCAGCGGGGCTATGATTAGCCTTGGACTGCGGGTTATTGATCGGGGGGGGTGTGAATTTCGCTTGCAACCCCAGTGTTCATATATGTAGTTAGCCGGGAAGCTTCTATCATACTCGAGTACAGGGCAGGAAAGGCATACCTAAACTTAAAACCGGAGATATTATGACTGGCGAGGGCGTTTGTGGTTTGCACTCCTAGAGGATAGTTCTGTAGTGTCGGCCACCGAGTGTGTAGTGGCTTGTGGATGTGAAATGGCAGGGGTTATTTGGCCGGCACCCGGAGTATCTGCGGGGGGCAGGTGCCCCACTGGAAACCCCCATACCGGAGGAGGAAACCTGGATCATAATTCTATCTGTTACCATCTGGATAATATTATCAATAATGTTGTAGTGGGCGAAAAGACACAAAAATTTGGTGAAGATGAGGCTGGAGGAAATCCCGGCCAAGATTGATCGACTAGCAGTGATGGGAAAGATCGTTGAAATAATAATAGCACACTGAGCTCCTCGTTTCGTTCTCATTACCGTACTCGTATTTTTTCGCAAATAACCAACGGGGTCGGGGCTCGGCGTACATGAGAGCTATGAGATTTGAGTGGTTGATTAGAGGCATTTAGCCCTGGGGTTGAAAAAACGGTTATGTTGGCTTTCCGAGTTGAAAAGCTTCGGCAAGTACTCGAGTCGAATGGGTTTTTTGTATCTCCTAGGCTGGCAAGACATTCAAAATTTCGTGCCACCCATGTCAGACTCTAGGACATATATGACTAAGGAGCCGCAGAGACCCCAACCCCAGTATTCCTCAGTGATATCAACGTATGTGTGGTCCTGCGGCTAATATTAGCTGTGTTCCGAAGTCTACACATTTGCAAAAATTTGATCACTAACAAAAAATTGCTTATTAACCATTGTCTCAAAAAACTAACAGGGGTGACACGAAATTTTCAATGTCTTGCCAGTCCAGGAGATAGGGCCGGAAAACCAAAAAATGCACCAGCTCCTGTGCCAAGACGTAAACAATCAATCGGCTAAGACAATGAGTGACAGTTTATGACTGCACAAGAGGCATGTGTGCAAATACAGTTTTTGCCCATGAGTAGCACTAAGGGGTCTTTGGTCCGAGTATTAACCCTTTGCTGTGTTGCATAGTTTAATGTTTACGGGTGAATAAACACTATTTTTAACTGTTAAAATCATCTTTATTTAGTGACTAACTGATATCTAAAGCCCACTACAGTATTACTGCAAGCTTTCTACATCCTGTAGTGGCTTTTTGTCTTTATCCAGCATGCAATACGGCTGATTTTGAAATACGAAGAGTATGCAAATTCCAGTTGATGTTCTGGTTTTCTGGCACCATACAAAACTAGCCGATCTACTAGAAACTTGCACTGGAATAACACTTTTTCAGCTCAGGGGCTGAATGCCTCTATTTCAACAACTTGATGCAACCAGGTTACACCATAGGCGGATGGGCTTCTCGAGGGGCCAAGCACTGCTCATACCTCTTAGTTCTCATGCACAATGAGCTCGGCCCCGTTCGTTATTTGGGAAAAATACGGGGTTCTGAGTGATGAGCTGTGAAAAGCCTGGAAGCAGTAGACAGATAAGGTTATCTGCAGGCTACCTGGGCATCAGCAGGTTCATGCAGTCTAAATTTCCCCGGCAATCGCCGCCAGGTTCTCAGGCAAAGCCGCCAGGTTATTCTAAATATCCAATTTGGAGTTCGGCCAGGGTTTTGCGACGGTCGGTTTTCTATGACTGCGCTGACCTAGGATTTTTGAAACCACGGCAGGACTGGCCTGACTGCCGACCCATGGCCCTGACTGGCCGCTTGGGATTAGTGACTAAGTGTTTTACCGTCTTTTGGGCCATTTTTCTGGGGAGAGGCGTCCTAGGCGCTAGTGCCAAGGGATTAATAGATTAATGACATCTGGAAGAAATCACTTTTTTGCTCCTGAAGGAAATGATCCGTGCCCTATAACGGCACTTTCTTGGTGGGGAGAGGCTTTTCCTTTCACCAATGTTCATTTTACTTGTATCGTAAAAACGAGAATAGAAGAGAAAAAAGAGTGCTAGGACGTTGTAGTTGTTTCTCCTCGGAAGCGCCCTCATATTCCTTTTGCCCTGTCTTGATTGAGGGGCGAGCCCGTGGTGTTCCCCCCTCGCGTGGCTATGAAGGGAAATTCCGACGTCCTAGCAGATTTTTCTCCCATTCGAGTTTTAACGGTATTTTTCTGACGTTTGCAAAAACGACCAAGTCCGCATACGCCTACATTTAGTAGATAGGCAAATAGCATTAGTAGTAGCAAGCCGTAATAAAGAAAGGTGTGACTGAAATATAAATCATTAATAAGATAAGTTCCCATACAAAAGTGCTGGATCAATTCCTTGTCTGCAACAATCGGAAATATACCTGTAAACATTTTCAAAAAAAACCAGGGAACCATCGCGGAATTTTGAGGCAACATATTCCATAGTTTTTGGGGCCGGATTCGACCAACTCACCCGATCGGAGTCCCCCGCTCTTTCACACAACGTTAGTAGTATTTCAAGCTTTCCTAGGTGTGGGGAGAGTTGCCCTGGCAGCATACGCTGACCTAGTCATTTTAGCACATGTCAGAAAATTAGGAATAGAATTAGGCTTCGAGGGGGGGGCACGAACCAGACTTGAGAGGAAACATCCTGGGAAATTTGCGCACTTGTATTCCATCAGTGATTCTATGTGATCATGTGATGATTTGCTGTTAAAGCTGGGTGATTTTATTACTATATTTGGCTAACCATCATGACATCTGCCGTGGGGCGATGAGAAGCCCCTGGGTGACCGGACAAAAGTTTTACAAAATCGTGTATGTGCTGCTGTCAATCCCTTGGCAACTTTGGGGATTCTTGTATGGGCACTAAAATTTCCTTGTGCCATGTAGTTGAAACGCAAATGGAAGATGGTAGTTCGGGAGATGCCATATTTCAGACACTGAGAGCTTTCTGTCACTCAGGGCTAGCATATTATTGGGGTCTTGTGGCAATGGGTGTGAGCATAATCAAGAAGATTACGGGGTTATGTTCGATCGTGCTCTGATCGCGAGGCCCCAATGATAGAGTGAGGTGGAATGGAGGCCATGATCGAGTGGTTCGTCATGGCAAGTGCTCGAGCATCATCTATGATAAACAATTGTCATCGATTGCGTTCTAGTATGACATATTTTTTGTGTATTGCTGTAGTCATGTTTGTTCAATTTGGTTGGCACAACCCTGTTTCCCACATCCAAGATTCCCTCTGATTGTTAGATCGTGGGGTAGCTCTCCTGTGGGTTAGGATAATGTGGATTGTCAGTATTTAGGCTTCAGTTACAACAAGAGAAGAGAGGGCCTCGATTCCATCGTCGATCTAGAGTATCATGGGTGTCTGGTATCAATTGGCAGCCGTTGTTACTGTTCTGTTGAGTCCATTCTCTAAATAGAATGCGGAGTGTGTTAATTTTCATGGTTCAGAAGGTTATGGGAGTGAGGACCTTGAAAATTCATCTTTTACTTAGATATATATATGGGAGCCACTACTGATCCAGGTATACCCGCAACCCAACAGCATTATAAACCCAAGGTAAGCTAATCCAACTCGCCCATCCTGTGGCACACTAGGAAAGCTCTACTGGCGTGGTCAATAGAAAGGAAACCAATTCCTCTGAAAACCCTGCCCGAGAACTGCTATCTCCGAAAACGTAATAAATAATAATGTTGGTTCATAAAAAGTTGGTTTGTTGAACTAACCGTGTAGGTTATGGTTGATACGCCAACTATGTCGTGAGGTAAGATAGACTCTCTTTGTGCTTGTTCATTGTACACCTTATCACGGGGTTGTATGGTGAGAGGTCGTGATTGGGCATGCTCAAGTATGATCCTGCGCTACCACTGGTGGAGTAAATAGATAAGAACATGATGATATTGCTCGATGGTGTTATGATCAAGGAGGCCTCTTGCAGAGGGGATTGGGCATGATCTAGTTGAGCGCAACTTGAGCATTATCTGATGATGTTCAGTACTAGTGTCTCCTCTGACCATAGCACTAAGTGACAACTGTTCCGCATGACTGGGTTCACCCTAGGGTGTTGTCTTTGTTGGCATTTTATTAGGTTTAATGTTGTTACTTCCTTGCTTTTGATTTTGTTCACTTTTGTTTACTTGTCTCTAACCTCTGAATTCAATATGTTCCTTGTCCTCTGCCCGTTGGACCTTCTTAGTTTTGCACATCTTGGATTCTTCAGCTGTTGTGTTGTAGTGCTTGGTGCAGGGATAAAATCCGTGAATGCTGGGGTAGTAATTGGTAACAAGTTCTATAACTAAATAATCGAACTTAGCCAACTAGTGCCTTAGGGGGTCGGAACTCACTAATTATTATCTTTAAAGCGTTCGCAGAATATCTTCTCTTTTAACATAACATTATAATATTATATCACCACACGGGCGTATGGCCTATAGACCACAAACTCACCCCTCCAAAATTCTGTACACGGACTCACCCTGGTATCCAAGTATTTTGTCCTTAACCTTATGAACTATCTCTTGTGTCTATAGTGAGAGTCCTCAAAGTGACTGGCACGCTTCTCGCTTCTTGAGGTTTCGGAGCTGTAGTCTGCGCAATTTGTTGCCCTGCGTCCCAATTACTGCTTTTTTTGGTTCTTCTTTACTTGCTTATTCCAGGAGTATCCACCATTATGATAGTAGGCAGGGCCTGTGTGTTCGAATTACAGTACTTGATAGGGTGCAGAAAATGATGGGGTAGCAAGAACCACGGCCTTCCTCAGGATTTTTTCATTCAAGTCAATTTGGGTATCGCTTCTGAGAGTGAGGCAGGTTCTACTATAGTAGTTACCCTACCGTTCTCGGCACCATATCAAGAAGTATACTAGCACTCGTGACTAGATCAAAAGGGGATTGTCAACAATTTCGCCTTCGGTAGTGGCTGATAGGGAGCTTATATTGTGATGTACTTACAGCCCCTAGTCAGAAGTGTTCGTGATTTGGCGAGGTTGCTTAGTAAGCGGTTTCACGAACACTTCTGACTAGGGGCTGTAGGTAGTTTAGGTTTGTCTTTTCGATTAGCACGCGTTGCATCTGCCTTAGCTAGTGCCTTGCACAATCGGTCTTGAATCGCTGTGATAATGGAAGCCCCTCGGGGTTGTGAACCAAATAAATGGGGTGTGGGTCCGCGGTGGGTGTGGTCGGGGCCGCCCGGTAATGTGGGTTGCTGCTGCTAGGGTATAGTGTTTATCCGAACAATCCTTGAAATAACCTACCGGAAAACCGAAATAATTGAGAATCATTCTAGGACGTCCAGAATTTCCCTTTTTGGACTAGGGGAAGAAAACACCAGGGGAGGATTCCCTTTCAGCCTTCACTTGAGACAAGGAAAAGGATAAAAATACCACAAACCTTAATTTGAGAGGCAACTCCAAAGCCCTAGCAAGATGCTCAATTGTTTCGGCTTTTACGGTATTTAACATGGGATTGTTAAGTTTAGTGTTGGAAGAAGAGTCCCGGTACTGGCACTACACGGGTCCCGGTTTAGCTCCTCATTAGGAGGTAACTTTCCGACTCCGTTCCTAAGAACCCTTACGATATTGTGCATGCAGCAAGCCTCGTAGTAAAACTCCCCTTCTCTTCAAGTAACCATTTCTAGGAGCAGTTGGCTACAATACGGACCACAGTGTTGTGTTCTCTGTATAGGCGTGTTTGATAAAGTTTTGGCATCGTACTCGTAGTAACTAAATATAGGAAGAATTGGGCTTTGTCTTACATTAGAGCTCCGGCTAGTGGAGGCGGTTGAATAATTACTGTTGGTCGGAGACCTCAGGTCTAAGCAATTGCGATTCTGAAGGTGCTGTTGAGGGAATACCGTAAAACCTCAAATAATCGAGCAATGTGCTACGCAGCTCAGAATTCCCTGATTTAAAAAAGAGGGCGAAATGCTCTGGAAGAAAAGGGAGCTGCTCAGCCGCTCTGAAAATCATACAAAGGCAAAAAAATGCGAAACCTTTTACCAATAGAAGCAAGTCGAATGACATACTATATTATTTGATTATTACAGTTGTACGGTACTATAGTGAACATCCACAGGCGATATAAATTATGGGGCATAACAATGCGCAAACAAAGTGGGGTTGTGGTAAAATAGTTTATGATCTCTCTATCTCCGTGCTTTAAATTAAGGGCTGATTCTGGGGGGCTTAAGTTACCAAAGGTTCAACTTAGGCACATGGAAAAAAGTGGAGATTTGCTATATTTAGAGAATTACAGTTTCCTGTAGGGATAGCCACACCAACAGTCCTTGCATAGTCAATGAGAACTGCTGTGTCCTTGCAGACTCCCCTCCCAAACCCAGATATTGGATGTAGGAAATCCTCGGTGTGGTTAACAATGAGAATTTCGGATTCCTTGGGGGAAAGGATTGCAAGGTCAGCGTTGGTTTCCTCAGGCGGACAGACGACTGGACTTGTGCGAGTGCCGCCCTATCCTCCTATGGGGATCGATTTACCCAATTTCTCTTCTTTTTTCTGATTGGAAAGTAAGCTCCTCAGCAATCGTCAGACAATTATACCCTTTATCTTTGTGACCATTCTAAAATTCCAATTTAAGAGACCACAAAAGTTCATAATGCACAAAAGCAGTGCTACACAATTGGGGAGGTAGGCTATCTGTCTCACATCGGGCTTCAATCGGTATTCTTATGCATACAGACTAATTGAGGTTGCTTGTTTGACTGAGTCTTCGCATGCGTGAGTTCATTTGACCCATAGCGTGGAGCAGTGCTAATGGTGCTAATATTACTGAGGGACTTCACAACATCGATGTTCCCCTCAGATGAGTGGAAGTTATAGTTGCAGTAGCAACGTCACATCCTACTTGCTCGTAGCTCAGATTTCAAGTATAAAACGACCCGCCTCCCGCCACCGTCCTGCTCAATCGCCATCACTAGCTTCTCTGGCTGCCTATTAACCACTTTAACATTTACTCCCTACGCCTATTTCAATCTTCAACCCTTCTTTTATTCAAAATGCAGGCCAAGGTTTTCCTCTCATTCCTTTTGGCCACTATTCTCGCTGTCGGTGTCATTGCTGCTCCCGCCGATGTCTTCGAAGATGCCCCCACAGGTGTCGCGAGCATCCCCCCGGCTGAAGCGACCCCGGCTGAGGTTAGCAAAGTGTTCGAGGATTCGGGCGTGGCCGCCTTTGCGGCTACGACAGATGCCCCGGCCCCTGAACCCACTGAGCCTACTATCACTCCTAATGATGGCGATGTTCCCTCTGATTCCACCGATGATGTGTTCGCTAGAGATCTCGTAAGTAGAAATCCATGTTCAATCAATTGGGCCCGGCGGACAGTGACTAACTTCCACAATAGGAGAGCCTGGAAAAGAGAACACCTGGGTGTATTACTGTTTTTACTAACCCGTAAGCGATGCCTTACTCTGTATTCTCTTTTCTTCTTAAACCTAATCACGCTACTCTAGTAATTTCGGTGGTATGCATGTCCACGTCTGCCTTCCGCCCCCTCCAGGCCGCTGTCTCAACTTGACCCCTTTTTGGAGGTGGCATATTAGCTCTATCCGCCCCGACCATTGTATTATCACCTTATCCAAGAATTCCTCTGATGAACTCTACTGATATCCTTTCTCACAAGGGACACGGTGCCGAATTTACACTGGGCAGAATTGTAAAGGTAAAAAGTCTAGAAAATTTAATTGGCCTGGGTATCGACACCTCGGACTATTTGATAACAATGTGGGATCTTTGAGGTGCTGGTGGTAGTGGATGGATGCAAGCTTGCGTAGCCGAATGAGAAGGTATATGCCGGCATTTGCGCACATGTTGGTAGTATACCATTGATTCTTGGTTCGTCTGGTTTGAGGCGAGGGGTTTCTATGTCCTTAGTAGTTTGTCTACATTGTTCCTAAAATTGATATGGTTTGGCCACCAGTATTATATTATCCAACTGTGGTATTGAATGCCCGTGATAAGCTTCGTTGATGTAATCAGCGCCTTGCAATTGTTTGCTCCATTTTCCCGGGGAGAGGTGCATGAGTTGCCCGTTCCAAAGCTTTAACATATTAAGGAAATATACGAGGAACGACTATTTGCTTCTACAAGAACCAGTGTATCTCGTATGACTGCTATTTTTCTTTTTTTTCTGGACGTCTCCTTCACCAATACTCATCCCAGTTTTCAGAGTTAGGCTTTGAGCCCGGGCAAGAGTACGTAGCCCAAGAGGTGTCGTCGGCCGAAATTTGAGGTGTTAAATTCCACGAGTGATTCTATGGTAGGTTGACAAAATTAGAGGCGTTCGGCAGAGGGGTTGAAAAACAGTTGTGCAGGTTTTTCGAGTCGAAAAACATTAGTGTGTGTAACGCCATTTTGCATACAACACTCGCCGATCGACTAGAAACTTGGCACTCGAAAATCACTTTTTTAACTCCAGGACTGAACGCCTGTTAGCCGGCCACCAATTATTGACGGCAACGGAACCCTCCTATCACCACATAGCGGAGTTTCTCTAGATCGGATATTAGTTTCAACTATGGGCCTGTTTACCTGTCGACGGCCGTCTAGCAACCGGAGAGTGCCGACCGTCAAGGAAGGCTGGACGGTGGAAAGTGTGGAGGGAGAATAGATGGGTGTGTGTTTACCTAATATACCGTCTACTATGGCTCAAGGTGGAAATTTGATTAACTAACGTGAGTTGTGCAACCATGTAGCTTTCTACTCACTAAAAGCGCTCAGCAGCAGAGATATTGGACCGACCAACAATTCCTCCTCAAAAATGCAAGATGGGAATTGTGTCTTTGAACTCGGACTGGATTATAGGAAAGACAATCGCCCATTGTGCAAGGAAAACAGAGATGATTGGTAGCATTTTTTATGATTGCGGGGATCACAGTTGAGCAGTATTGTCGTGGTGTTCATAGACGGAGATTGCAACCAGACGTATTGAGCCCCGTCCTGTTTTGACCGTCTAGCAGTCAGAATATGGGACGGTAGAAAATTGGGTAAACAGTTTTGCCATGTCTATCGGAATAGGATGTTAGTTGAGACGCCACCGTCTAGTTTTACCACAAAAATGCCGGAACTAGACGGTTGGGTAAACGGACCCTATATATTCTACTGTGTCTTAGCATTCTTAATTTATATTTAACTTTTCACGATAGTAGGGCTGGTGGGGGAGTGCTGTTGTTATGGTCGAAGGTTTTCCGGTTCATTGATGCTCGGGGAATTTTGTCGACGGACGGTAGGCGATGCATGCTGCCACTTCAAGTAGGGTTGAGCAAGGGTGGTTTCATTGCTAGGTTCACTATCGCAACACTTAGGGTAACGATAGATATCTGGGTGACAGAACAAAATTTTTGTGGGATCCTGTATGTGTTTCGATTGCTCCCTCGACAAAAAATGTTAGAATTCTTGTCTAGGCTCTAGAGTTTTCTTGTGACATGTTAAAACTGTAATAAAGGATAGTAACGCGAGAGGGACCAGGTTTCGAACACGGGCAATTTGTGGTCTGGTACGGCTATGGCGATCATAGCCCTAAATGACGGGTCCCAGCATAGTTGAGTTGCACTGGAGTATCCGGCTCAAACATCCAAGATGTCAGAGTGTTAAGATTTATCTTGTTACGGTCGGGCTTAAAGAGGTGAAAATTGTTTTGATTATCAAACTAACGAACGGAAAGATAAACTTGACAATCGTAATGATAGAAAAGAAAAAAGAAAAGAGAAAAAACAGCGGAGGAGAAAAACTAGTTGATGTTCAACCCACATGAATGGGCTAGCACAGTACTCGGATGTAGACGTCATCCGTAGATATAGACCCCTGTACTTTCCGGCCTACGCACTTCTTATCCCAATTCCGAACACTTTCTAACATAGAGCAAGTGAAATATTAGCAGGGTTGATGGCCGACTGTAAAGAGTCTTCACCTCACTAGGATAGCGGGTCTACTGACTGTATAAAAAGCAACCATACTTAACAACTCTTCAATTTCAACAGAGCAAGCAATCGAGAGTGGAAGATGTCTCAAAATATCTTGAATCATACCATAAACTGCCAAAATACTACGAACTCTTATAATACTACGACTACTACGAATAATGTGTGGGGCAACTATACGGTTGTCGATGAATTGTCTCCACTCCTAATCTGGACAACACCCCTGAATCCCAGCTTACCACATTCCGACGTTCAATAGTGCCGTGCCAGCGAGGTTGGGTAATGGTTAATGGGTCATGAGAATTTAGAAGGTGGTGTGGCTCGAGTAAAGATGGTGAAGGCAGTGAGGCAGTTCTGTTTTGTTATGAAAATCAGGGGATAGGGGAGCCGTTTATTAGGCAGCAGGGGTTATTCCCCTGAAAGAGAAGTGCATTTGTGCTAACAAACCGCCATGACAGTTCATTGGTAGCGAACAGGCTGTGCGATCAGGCCAGGGGACAACACAGAGCCGTTAGGTGCTTTTACTTCGACTTTGAGGCGCGAAAGGAGCAGACTACTACCAGTATGCTGGGTTCAATACGGAAGCCGGTGATCAGCGGAAGCGAAAGGGTTCCAGAGAATATATGGCGGGCTTTCGAAGAGCAGAAGAAGGCCGTTAGTGGACGCAAACCGCAGCTCGATGATATTGTGAAAACTCAGTAATTAATCTCATCCTCACAGCCCATATTTATCATTATCGAACTGGACGAATGTGCGGCCGTGCACCGATTTCTGCTTTTTGATTCATTGAAAGAGATCCTTGAGAGGTCCCCGGGAATTCAAATATTCATGACCTGAAGGCCCTATATTCGTGCCGAGATTATAAAGCGCCTCGCGGGGGGAGTGACCAGTGTATTTGTTGCCCTACAAGCGATGATCTCATGGGATTCCTTCGTGTCAGGCTGAGCGAGGTGATTCCCGTAAGTATATCGGAAATATGGGTTGCAGCCGGGGCGCAGAGAACTCAATCTCATCTCGCAAAAACCGACAATATGCCGAAGCAGAGAGAGATTCGGCAACATGGTAAATGGGTTGGGATTGGGGAATGTCTGCAGTGAGACAATCGCACGGATAAAGGCGCATGGTGGATGTAAATCTAGACCAGGGATGGGGGCTTTGATGTGGGTTAATTATGAGGAAGGCTGGTGAGCCTGGATGAGGTCTGCCAGGCCCTAACAATCGGGCTAGACTCCAGAAATTTCAATACTAGCAACATCTTATCAATTTCAACATTCCCGAGCTGTTGTTAAGGACGTTTTATTTTCGACAAGAAAGCATCTAGAGTGCGACTGGTCCATCATACTCTCAAAGAGTATTACTGTTCCCATCCCTTTGTTTTCGGTAGACCTCATTCAGCAATGGCAGAAATCTGCTTGGCATATCTGAATTCGCAATAGGTCAAGACCCTTCTAGCGGAGACTCGGAACACGCCCTTTTTATAATTGTATTCTGTATCCTTGGAGATACATGCGAAAAGGGAACTCTCGAACCACCCAAGTGTTGAAAATCACCGGCGATCACTCCGCACATCTTGGAACGCGGGCCTTTTTCCTATGTACCTTTCCTGTCATGTTAGTCGCTTATTACTAGTTTCCTTTGCTAACCGTGCCAAGGTTCCTGCCGATTATGTAACTGCGAGCAATTCCAAAATCTTTGCAGCACGTCTACGACGTGCCTAACAGCTCAACGGAAGATAGCAGCTCAACGGAATATTTACCACAACCAAAACACCAGACCCCGGTTTCCTCCACCTCAAGTTGCCAGACATGTCAGAAGCCTATACTGATATTGAGGCAAGAGTTCAGGAAGCTTGATTAAAGTTATCTGAACTTGAGAAACCAAACATTGCTGCAATCGCTTGGGAGTATTGTGTACCGGAAGGAAGATTAGAGGCACAAGCTGCTGGATGACAATCACGATCACAACGGCTATTAGTAAATAAGGGATTGTCTGAAGCAGAGGAATTGGCCATTTTCCTATACCTTAGAAAGTTTGATAAGATGGGCACTGCTGCGAGGCTACCAATGCTCACCGGGTGTGCGAATGCGATTCACAAGCTCAACCATCAGCCTGCTGTGGAGTCTACTGATGCCGCCCCTGCACCAATTGTAGGTCCTACCTGGTCTTCAAGCTTTCTAGAAAGCTATCCAGAGTTTCATATTCGAAGGGAGAAGTCTCTGGATTACAACTGCCAAAACGCACACCATCCGGAGGATTTGCTTAATTGGTATGAGCTGTATAAGTCCCTTTATGATGAGAAAGGGATTGTGCCCTCCAATATCTACAACTTTGACGAAACAGGGTTTCACATTGGTGTGGGCAAAGATCAGTGGATAATTTCCTTAGATCCAGACCACTAGTCCTATCTTGCTTCCACTAGCAATTGAGAACTCATAACCTCTTGTGAGACCATCAGCGGTGATTGCGAGGTACTACCACCAATGCTAATATTTTCTGATGTGATTTACCTTCAGGATGGGTATACCAAGACCCAGCCTGACAGCAATATCCTACTTGGTGTTTCAGAGACCGGGTACTCCAATGACGTTTTTACACTTAAGTGGACTCATCACTTGGACCACTTTTCATCCTGATGGCAAGTGGGAGTTTATCTGCTTTTACTATTAGATGGATATGGTTCCCACTGCACAAAGGAATTCATTGACTACTGTGATAAATACAAAATTATTCCCTTTTACCTTGTCTCTCATTCAACTCATTTAATGCAGCTGTTAGACTTAGTGGTTTTCCAACCTCTCAAGCACTATCATGCGGAAGCGGTTGAGTGTGCTACGAGAAGTGGATGTTCCGAATTCAATAAGATAGAGTTCTTAGCTGATATTGGAGCAATTCGTGCACAAGCCTTCAAACATGCCACTATTGTCCCCTCATTTCGCAAATATGAACTCATCTCCTACGATCCTGCAATTGTCCTTCCTAGGCTCCAAGAGTTTTGCCCTCCTTCTACATATCAAATAAAGCCAGCCAATTTCCCGAACCCAAGAACCATGTATTACAGATATTATTACTAGAAAGGAAATCTAATTGTGAGAAATAGGAAATGAGCAATACTAGGAAATACAAGAGCATATCCATCCTTAGAAGCCGAGGCTGCTGTTTCCACTATCGGAGGCATTAGTGGGCTTGCGGCTGCCCCTGCGTGGGGAGATCGTTACTGCAGATGAATCCCATTTCGACGTAGCAGCTCGGGTCTGTCCTAGCCTGACGTGCAGAATATAACGGCTCTCTCCCATCGAAGGCAGGATGGGTGCCCATGCCACTCCGACTAGCATTGCCTAATCAGGAAGGGCTTAGATAGAGAAATCCGTTCCTCAGTAGAGTACTCGATATAAGCTTTGTAGGCATCAGATCTTCTGCGGCTGAGTGTCTGAATTTCAGTTTTCGAAATACCCATACCAGCTGCCAAGGTGGCGGCACCTGTCCAGAAGCTTTGACCATTCCTAGTGCCATGGCTGAGGCCAGCAGAGGTAGTTAACTGTTGGAGAGTTTTAATGACGTGCTCCCATGTAAAGGGTTGTTGCTGGTATCTTCTATTACAGAAGAGTGGAGAGGTTGGTGCGCAGTGGGTATCAATTATCTGCAGATTGTGTATTGCCTGTACTGGGCACCCAAAGTCATTACTGGCGGCAATAGTTAGAGTAATACCCTTCCGGAATGAGTCTGTCTTGGACTCAGGCAGTGTCAGCTCCATATATCTCACACACTCTGCCACTTGGATACTCTGCTTAGTTAAAAACCACTTCAAAAAGAATGTTCCAAGTTGCCTGTTTGCTTCCTGGTATGTAACCTCTCCTACTTGCAGAAATCTGGAAAATGCTAGGTGTAACGATCCTTCCCTCCGGGCGATAGTTGCAGCAGGTAACAACTTCGAGATTCTCGTACACTACTTTGATAGCCGAACACACTTGCTCCTATCGTGGAGTCAAGAACTCGCTAAGAGGCACTTCTCTTTTATTCGTCAGGAATTGTGGTAGTAAAGATAACTTGTATTGATAGTATAGGAAAGTACTTAGATGGTTGAGTGAGGAACTAACTACTCGCTGGTTTTTTTTTTTTTTTTTTTTAATATCAAGTGTATTTGTTTTACAACTACCAAGGTACAAAAACCGCATGCATCATCAGATATGGCTGAAAAAAACCCCACGATCTAACCTGGCGCCAGTGGAAAAAGCCATCATGCCAAGACCCTCTGGTATGGGCCCAACCGCACAATCTCGCAGACAAGAGAGAAAAACAACATCGGCTGGCCGAAGCGGACGACAAAGCAAATCCCTAAAACCCTACAAGCAGGAAACAACAGGAAAACCACTTGCCATAAACTCCTACCCCCTGACAAAAAGAACACTGCCTGCGCAGCAAAACAAGGAGTGAAACGTGTAACCAATACAAGCGAAAGGAAACACAAACAAGGGGAACCCATGAGAAAGAAAACCCAACCGAGACATAGAGTAAACACGACACTAACGATCTCAGAAAGGGGCAGGCCATCACCCTTGGGGTGGAAACGAGGGGCAATGATAACACGAAAGAAGCCAGCAGAAATTACATCGTACCAAGGCTGAAAGTCGTTCAAGGAGGCAGTGCAATACCATGAACAGTCGGAACCGAGGAGTGCGACCGTGGACAGTTGCGGAGGTGAGAGGAGCCACCAGGCAGAGAGGATGCCAGCCGAAAGAATGATCCAAGCCGACAGTGTAAGCGAGTGCGAGGGGGAACATAGGGGGTGGCTG
Organism: Tuber microsphaerosporum; assembly: GCA_003521225.1. Taxonomy (NCBI): domain Eukaryota; kingdom Fungi; phylum Ascomycota; class Pezizomycetes; order Pezizales; family Tuberaceae; genus Tuber; species Tuber microsphaerosporum. The sequence goes on from QOVD01000838.1 coordinate 39,228, forward strand.
TAACCGGGCCACGGGACGAGACAACAGGGCGAGGAGACGGGGTGGAAGGCAAACAACTCGCTAGAAACAACCGACAAACAGGCCATGCATGAGTGATTTCGGACCGTGAGGACGATGGCGAGTACCGCGAAGTTACTGACCAAAGCTTTCCAGTGTGAGGGACAAGCCATAGAACCAAGGGCGTACTTTCACCATGGTCCGGACACCGTAACGCCGAACGTAAACGTAGATAGGAGTAGAGCCGACCGGGGCGACCGCTAAGTGACGCTTGCGACTGTTAGACGAGGGGGTGGATGAGAGGAACCTTCAAACAACTTCTAGGACAACGCATTCTCAAGGCTAGGCCCTGAATGAAGAAGAAGAGGGTAGTGTCGTCACCCCCTAGGCAGCGAGGCCATCAGTGGGGGGAGAGGGAGGTGGAGAGAGTTGACAATGATTTCTCATGGTGTGGAGATTTCAATCGCCGGAGGTGTAGAGGAGATCGTGCGTGACTAACTACTCGCCGGTCACGGCCCCCTTATATAGACATTCTTCCCACAACCCTAACCCTGGTGACTCATATCCGTGAGTCACACGACCTCATAACTCGTAGCGAGTCAGGTGCAAAATCCATCAGCTGACTTCTAACAAGTCAACTGCGCAACATACCTAAACCCAATCATAATCCAAATAACAAGTCATGTGCGCAACTCGGGTCACATGAGTGAAACCCATGGCTTGTAATATGAGTCATATGCTAAAATTCATAAATCATATGACCACAATCATAGTCATGTGAAAAACATCAACCAAGAACATTATAACGAGGACATCGCAAGTGCGAGTCATGTGAAACAAATTACAAACCTATGACGCATAACTATACGTCATGTAAAACCATATTCCTCGCTTAGTCAGGTTGGGACATTAGCTCCCTTCTCCCTCAGCATCAGTCCCTGGATGCTTATTTCCCAATATCCAACATCTGATTTCCGAGGCGTTTAACTGGCCTCAAGAATCGTCTGTTGATACTCTCCGCGTTCCTCCACAACGTTCTCACCATTCCTAGCATGGTGTTAGCGACCTTGAGTGACCTCAACTGATCCCCAATCTTTTTCTGCTGATTGCCGATTGTCTCGTCTTGTAGTCGTATCATGTTCTCGAGGTGTTCATTTCATCGTAGTAGTCCGTCGATCTGCTGGTGTAGGCTGTCGACGTCAGGAACCGTTCCTTCACTTTTCCTTCTCTCCTCCTCTTCGTTCATTCTCCTCTCCCCCTCAAGCCGTATCCTCACAGCTTGTCTTCCTCTCCTCGTTATTTCGTGTTCCCTGCTCAACGGTCCTTGAGCCCCTCCTGGTCTGGGATAATATGCTGCTTGAATTTTGTCATTCTTGTGGAAATGACAATTGTCTTTGAAACACTTTCCCAATGTGTATATCTCCGAATACGACCTTCGCTTAGGTCTGGTTGTAGGAGGAGGAGGAGGAGGAGTTGTTGCCGATTCGTACGGCGTTTCGTAAGGTACCGTTTGACAGATACTATATCTTCTTGGTTTTTGCGGGAACCAATTCCCTCCCTGCTTTTCACCGAGGTGGACTTGACATTCGTCGTCATAACAGCCCGTTCACGATAGGCTGTTATGCTTGTTTCGCTCCATGTTCCGCTTTGCCTCGAGCTGGTCTGCGTCCAGCTCTGACTCTGGTGGCCCCGAGTATCGGTGGCTAGTAGGCGGAAATGGGCCGAAGCTGCGATTGCCGTAATTGCCCCATCCTTCTTCGGCCCTGAGCCGTGGGGCGGTTTGTTGCGGGGACTCCACTTCTACCTATTGTTGGTTTTCCTGGGTAGCGGGAGTGGAATCGTTGAACTGCGAGCTCGGCATTTTCGAAGTTTTCTGCAGGGTACCAGGTCTTGTCGTGTTCTGGTGAATATGCCTTCCACTTAGCTCAATATTGCTAGTGGTTTCGATGTACTCGAGAGACGATGATTTCTTCAACTTGGTATTCGTTTTCTCCGTCTATCTCAATAGGCGGAGGAGGAGTTTGTATTTGAGAGGGGAATCTGTTGTCTTCGTAGGGTTCGAGAAGTGAGATGTGGAATGTGTCGTGTATCTTTATCGAGGGTGGCAGGGCCAGCTTATAAGTGCTGCTGCCAAGCTTTGCCACTATCTTAAATGGCCCAATTTTCTTATAATCCAATTTGTTTGATGGTCTCGTGGTCTTGATATTGCGTGGTAACAACCAGACTTTGTCTCATGATTTGAGATTCGGATCAGGTTTTCGGTGAGGATCGTAATATTCTTTTTGTCGTAATTGTGCTGCCACCATCACGCTTCGTAGTGTGTCGTGTAATTTCCTCATATCTTCAGTTGAGATTTTCTTCGTTTGTATCAGATGACCAATTGTTTCGTATTCGGGGTTGATTCCGTAGTTTGCATAAAATGGGGTTGTCTTGATCGTCTCCTGATATCCATTGTTGTATGCAAATTCTGCCAGTGATAATGCCTCATACCAATCGTCCTGTAGATAGTTGATATAGGCTCAAAGGTATTGTTCCAATATGGCATTGCTCCGTTCTGTTTGTCCGTCCTTTTGCAGGTGAAATGCCGTACTGAGTCACCGTTCAATTCCCATTTGCATTGTGGTGTCCTTCCACAAGTCTGATGTGAATAGTGTGCCCCGATCCGTGATGATATCTCATGGGATTCCATGTAGTCGGACTATTTCTCGTAGAAATAGATTCGCAAACTGCCGCCCGTCTAGATCCTTCCGACATGGTATAAAATGACTCATTTTCGTCAGGCGGTCGATGACGACCAAGATGGTGTCATAATCGTTCGATATCGGTAGGTCCGTAATAAAGTCCATTGCTATCGACTTCCATGGTCGATCAGGTGCTTCGTTTGGTTGTAATAGTCCGTAGTGCATGTCGTATCACTTTCGTTCGTTGACATGTGTCGCAATTTTTGACGTATCGTTTGATTGTTTCCCTCATATTTGGCCAATAAAATTTGCGGCATATGAGCTCGGTAGTTGTCACCGTTCCTCTTTGTCCTGCCTGTGGAACATCGGGGTGGTTGTAGATAAGGGTGGTCCTGAGCCGTTCGTCGTCTGGTATCCATATTTTTCCTTGATACCATAGGTGTTCGTCCTTCCATTGGCATAGCCCAAGTGCTACCCCTTTCATTTCCTTTTCTTCCTTGTCCAACGCATTCCTGATTCGCTGTATGTATTCGTCCTTCTGCCTTGCTTGTTGTATCTTTCCTTTGTCCATGTCCTGGAATTCCACTAGTTCCAGTTCGTTGATTTCCTCCCAATACTGTTCCTTCGGAAGTAGGATTCGAGGGGGGTTGATGAGCCTTGGGTCTCCTGCCGTTGGTAGGTCTCCCGCTCTTCTGGTGAGTGCGTCCGCTTTCCCATTCTCTTTTCCTGGTTGGTAATATATCTCGAAGTCGAACTAACGTATTCGTTGTTCCCATCGTTTTTGTCGATCATTGAGATTGTTCGAGGTCATGAACGTAATCAGGTTGTTGTGGTCCGTCATAACTCGTACTTGTTGTCGACATCCTTTGACGTATCTTCTCCATTCCTCCAGGGCATGTATAACTGCCAATAGTTCCTTGTCGTGGACGTCGTAATTGATTTCGGCGTCCTTCATCGTCTAGGATCGAAACGCGACAGGTCTCCATCTCCCGTCTGGTCCTTGTTGTGATAGTAGTCCCCAACAGACGTATTGCGATGCGTCTGGTTCGATCATTGTTGGTCTGTCGGAGTCGTAATGGACTAGGACAAGTGACGTGGTGACTTTCCTTTGTAGTGCTTCGAATGCTGCTTGTTTGACATCTCCCCATTCCCATTTGACGGCTTTCTTGGTAAGCCAGTATAGGGGTTTGCTTGTCCTGCTAAATCCTTCTATCAAGCGTCGATAGAAGTTGCAAAAGCCAAGGAAGCATTGCACTTCCTTACCCTTTGTTGGTGCCGTCCATTCCCATATCGCTTATGTTTTGATTGGATCCCTCTTGATGCCCTCTTCCTTGATGATAAATCCAAGGTATTCCACTTCTTTCTTGTGAAATTCGCATTTTGAAGGTTTGACCTTCATTCCTGATTCGTATATGTCTGCCAATATATTGGCAACATCCTTTCTGTGTTGTTCCAAAGTGTCTCAGTATATTAAGACATCGTCCAGATATACTATGCAGCTGATATCGATATATCTCCGAACTGTATTGTTGATCCATCTTTGGAAAGCCGCTGGTGCCTTGGTTAGCCCAAAGGGCATTACCAAGTATTTGTAGGTTCCCAATTTGCTTGAGAATGTTGTTTTCCATTCATCTCCTTCCTTGATTCTAACGTTATGGTAGGCATCCTTGATATCTAGTCTCTTGAGATATTTGGCAGTGTTGAGCCGATCCAGTGCTTCGCTGATGAGTGGTAGTGGATACCGGTCCGTTTCTGTGACTTTGTTAAGTCCTCGGTAATCCACACATAGCCGGAGCTTTCCGTCCTTTTTCTTGACGAATAGTATGGGCGACGCTAAATCAGTCCATACTTCTCGTATCCATCCTCTTCCTAGGTTCTGATTGATATATCGTCGTAATTCATCCAGTTCGTCTGCGCATCATGGATATATCTTCATTGGGACTTTCTCTCCGTCTTTCAGGTTGATTTCCAGGTCAACTCCTGGTCGGTGTGGTGGTAGTCCAGTTTTTTCTTCTTTTTCAAAAACCTGCATCAGGTAATGGTATTCCTTCGGAACTATTTCTTCTATTTCGTTTTGTTCGTTGGCTTTCTTGTTCCGAGTTGCCAATTCCGGTCTGATATTGACTGCTTCCAGTCTCATCTCGTTCCCGATCCAACTTCTTTTGATGATCCCGGTAGTGTCTCCTTTCCAGTAGAAGTGGCCGAATGCTTTAGCTGAGATTTCGCTTATCTCGATCCTTGGTTTTGGCATACTAGCTTTCTGGCTAGTGTCTTCGCTGGTTTCTGTGCTGACAAATCCGTGGTCGTTTCTCTCGGCTTCGTCCAGTGAGGCTACTTCCTATAGCTCTCCATTGTTGATCTTTTCAATGATCAATTGTGCGATTCGATCTCCTTTTCGTACCGTATACTCTGTAGTTCCTTGATTGACGATTACTACCTTCACTTCTCCCGTATAATCGGCGTCTATAAATCTCGCATTGGTGCTGAGTCTGTGTTTGACTCCAAGACTACTGCGTGGAGCTATTCGTCCATACGTGTTGTGAGGTAACCCAATGACTATTCCCGTTCTGATCGTTACCTGCCCCTTGGCTGGTATGCTGATATCTTCGTTTGCTTACAGGTCGCTTCCTGCTGCCTTAACGGATCCCTTGCTAGGCATTCTCGCTTCTTTGGTCAATCGTTTGACCTTGACACGCTTGTCAATGTTGGCCTGAACTTCAGATAACGTGGTAACTAAGTTTTCTTCCAGGGCTTCCGCATCCGGTACAGTATACGTAACAGGTGGAATATTCAAACCCCATGTTGTGCATTGTTCGCTGTTGAAAGTAATCTTCTTATCGTTCCAATCTATAGTCGGATTATGCGTTCTTAACAATGGCATTCCCAAGATGACTTCATGGTTTTGCAAATTTGCCACTTGCAGAGTTGCTAATTCCCTATGGCTATTGATGTCAATAGGTACTTCCACAACATGGGTGACTGGCCCCATGCTGCTTGGCTTCCCATCAGCCAGGTAAATTTCCCTCAGTGTCTGAGCTCGTGTTGTCGGGATCCCGTGCTTCTCGCATATCCCCGGGTCGATAAAAGCTTCTGTTGCTCGCGAGTCGATCATCGCGTTGATCGTGACTGTTTCCTTTTTCCCGTGAAGTCTAATCTTCAACATAATATGATCGCTTTCGTTTTCGAGTGTTTCCGTGTAGTTGAGTGCCGCGTAGTAATTTGCCAAAATGATCGGTTTCCGTTCGGGTCTGTCCCTCAGACCATCTCTTACTGGGGACTTTCTTCGTTTCCGGACTGTTCGGGTTCTCTCTCCACTTCTATTTCCCTAATCTTGGGTTTGGTCCCCCATGGTGGTCGTCGTTGACTCTGCCCGTTCCTCTGCTGACTAGTATAGTCTCGTCTGTCCCTTGCGTTGTTGTATTCTTTTGCTCTGTGGTTTGGCTTTCCGCATTTGAGGCATAGTTGTTACTTCAGTCTTCTTCTGAATCTGTTGTGGGGTAACCTCCAGTTGGCTTGTCTTCTGGTCCCATCGAGGTCCATAGGTTCTCCTCTTTGATCATTGCTGGCTGGCCTAAATCTGCCATCCTGGTTTCTTGGTACTTCGACCGTGCGGCTTGATGTGCTTTTTTGTTGTATACGGTTGACAAAATTGATGCGAGTTTCCTTTCTGATGGCCCAGTTGGCAAGGTCTTCGAAGTCGTCCGTTTCGTAATTGTCCTGTCCCCACGTGTCTTGTAGGGTACGGTTGATTCCTTTGAGGAATATTGCTTGCATTGACTGATGATCGTAATCAGGCTCGTCTGATGTTAACCGGAATTCGTTCCAGTAGTCAGTTATGTTTCGCTTTCCGTGAACCATGATCTTGATCTTGGTTCTGGCTACATTCTGTATGTCAACGTCGGCAAACTGTCTTCTGAGTGCATCGGCCAATCGGCCCCTGGTTTCCCAGTTTGCCGTCTTCCTTCCTTCCGCGTATGGTGTGATCCATTTTGCTGCCGCTCACCTTAATAGTGACTTTGCGTATGTCACTTTTTCAGTATCTGTTGTAATGCCCGTCGTTTCATAGTACTAGTTGCATTGTGCTATGAATGTCTGTAGTGTCTCCCGTTCTCCTTGGAATTCGGGTGGTAGCTTGACTTTCAGTCTCGAGGTTCTTCCCTCTCCTTGTGCCAGTTGGATGATTTGTTGTAGTAGTTCTTCCGTGAATCCTTCCAATTGGATTGCTGTGGCAGTGCCACCTGCTGGGGGGTTGCTCGATCCGCTGGGTGCTGCGGGTGCTGGTGCTGACATTGTGTTTCTCCGTGTAATGGTTCGTGATGCTGTTCCTTCCGATCCTTCCGGGGATCGTGATTCTGGTGATACCGGGCTTCCGGCCCTTGATGTTCCAACTGATTCCTGAAGTGCCTCTCGTAAAGTATCTGTGTTGAATACTGCTTCTGCTAGTGGGTCTTCGTGTTGTTTCAACGTCTTGTCTGTTTGTTAGGTGCTGCGAATAGACGCAATCAAATGTAACGATCCTTCCCTCTGGGCGATACTTGCAGCAGGTAACAACTCCGAGATTCTCGTACACTACTGTGATAGCCGAACACACTTGCTCCTATCGTGTAGTCAAGAACTCGCTAAGAGGCACTTCTCTTTTATTTGTCAGGAATTGTGGTAGTAAAGATAACTTGTCTTCATAGTATGGGAATGTACTTAGATGGTTCTGTGAGGAACTAACTACTCGCAGGTTCTTTTTTTTTTTTTTTTTTTTTTTTTTTTTTTTTTTTTTTTTTTTTTTTTTTTTTTTTTATATCAACTGTATTTGTTTTACAACTACCGGGGTACAAAAACTGCATGCATCTTCAGATATGGCCGAAAAAAATCCCGCAATCCAACCTGGCGGCAGTGGAAAAAGCCCTCTTCCCAAGACCCTGGGGTGTGGGCCCAACCCCACGATCTCGCAGACAAGAGAGAAATACAACACCGGCTGGCCGAAGCGGACGACAAACTAAATCCCCAAAAGCCTACAAGCAGGAAGCGACAGGAAAACCACTTGCCATAAACTCCTACCTCCAAACAATAAGAACGCGGCCTGAACAGCAAAACAAAGAGTGAAATGTGTAACCAATACAAGCGAAAGGAAACACAAACAAGGGGAACCCATAAGAAGAAAACCCAAACAAGACATAGAGTAAACACTACAGTAACGATCTCCAAAGGGGGCCGGCCATCACCAATTATAATACAGGAGCAATCATAACACGAAAGAAACCAGAAACAATTACATCTTCCAAGGCTTTAAAGTCGTCCAAGGAGGCGGTGCAATACCATCAACTGTCGTAACAGTGGAATGCGACCACGGGCAGCCGCGGGGAGCGGGTGGAGCCATCAGGCAGAGACGATGCCAGCCACGAGAGTGATCCAATCCGACCGTGTAAATGAAGTAGAGGGAGGTACAAGGGGGTTGCTGTAACCAGGCCATGGGACGAAACGATGGGGTGAGGTGAGGGGGTGGAAGGTAAACAACTCGCTGGCAACAACCGACAAACAGGCCATGCTAGAGAGATTTCGGACCGAGAGAACGATAGTGAGTACCACAAAGTTACTGACTGAAGCTTTCCCCAGCGAGGGACAAGCCAAAGAACCAGGGGGGTACTTTCACCAAGGTCCGGACACCGTAACACCGATCGTAAATGTAGAAAGGAGTAAACCGACCGGGGCGGCCGCTAAGCAAGGCTTGCGACCGTGGGACGAGGGGGTGGATGAGAAGAGCCTTCAAACAACTTCTAGGACAACGCTTTCTCAAGGCGAGGCCATGACGAGAGAAGAACAAGGTAGTGTCGTCATCTCCTAGGCACGAGGCCATCAGAGGGGGGAGCGGGAGGTGGTTGGAGTTGACGATGATTTCTCATGGTGTTGAGATTTCAATCGCCGGATGTGTAGAGGAGATCCTTCGTGACTAACTACTCCTCTCTTTTTTCTTTTTTTTTTTTTTTTTTTTTTTTTATATCAACTTGCATTTGTTTTACAACTACCAGGTACAAAGCAGGCATGCATCATCAGATATGGCCAAGAAAAAACCCAGATCCAACCTGGCACCAGTGGAAAAAGCCATCATCCCAAGACCCTCTGGTGTGGGCCCAACCGCACGATCCTGCAGACAAGAGAGAAAAACAAACATCGGCTGCCCGGAGCGGAGGACAAACTAAATCCCCAAAACCCTACAAGCAGGAAACAACAGGAAAACCACTTGCCATAAACTCCTACCCCCTGACAATAAGAACGCTGCATCCGCAGCAAAACAAAGGAGCGAAACGTTTAACCAATACAAACGAAAGGAAAAACAAACAAGGGGAACCATTGAGAAGAAAACCCAAACAAGGGATAGAGTAAACACTACACTAACGATCTCAGAAGGGGGCTGGCCATCACCCTATTCGAACCAGGGAGCAATCATAACACGAAAGAGACCTGTAGGACAATTACATCGTCCAAGGCTTTGGAGTCGTTCAAGGAGGCGGTGAAATACCATGAACTGTCGTACCCGAGGAATGCGACCACGGGCAGCCGCGGGGGGCGAGTGGAGCCACCAGGCAGAGAGGATGCGAGCCGAGAGAGTGAACCAAGCCGACCGTGTAAGCGAGGGCAAGGGAGGAACAAGGGGGTGGCTGTAACCGAGCCGCGGGACGAGACGATGGGACTAGGAGAGGTGGTGGAAGGTAAACAACTCGCTAGAAACAACCGACAAACAGGCCATGCTGTAGCGATTTCGGACCGAGAGGACGATAGCGAGTACCACGAAGTTACTGACCGAAGCTTTCCTCAGCGAGGGACAAGCCATAGAACCAAGGGCGTACTTTCACCAAGGTCCCGACACGGTAACGCCGACCGCAAACGTAGAAAGAATTAAAACCGACCAGGATGATCGCTAAGCGAGGCTTGCCACCGTGAGACGAGGGGGTGGATGAGAAGAGCCTTCAAACAACTTCGATGACAACGCTTTCTCAAGGTGAGGCCATAATAAAAGAGGAAGAAGGTAGTGTCGTCACCCTCCTAGGCAACGAGGCCCTCACAGGCGAGGAGAGGGAGAGCGTGGAGTTGACAATGATTTCTCATGGTGTTGAGATTTCAATCGCCGGAGGTGTAGAGGAGATGGTTCGTGACTAACTACTCGTCTCTTTTTCTTTTTTTTTGTTTTTCTTCTTTTTTTTTTTTTTTTTTTTTT
>QOVD01000839.1:0-11813 GCA_003521225.1 Tuber microsphaerosporum
GGGGGGGGGGGGTGCAGTACTCTTGTCCGCCCAGTCCCACCCGCTGCATGCCCCGCTTGAGCCGCAACCTTCCGGAGTGAATTCTTGGAGGATTGGGAGCCTGTTTTTCGTTTCTTCTTTTCCTTCTCTTTTTGTTGCTGTGACTCCGACGCTGGGTCGTTGTGTGGTGCCTTGTTGCTATTTTTTTGCGAGTACCATGCACTTCCATATTGGCTCTTTGGCTTCAAGGGGAATTGACCACTGCCGACGCCGATAGCAGGCAGCAAATGGCTAACCACTGGCCGCCGGGAATGTATTAACACATTCCTGTTGCAGGCTTTAAGAAACGGGCGCATGGTTGCTTGATGTGGGGCGGAGGGATCCTTTACCAACCCGTTCTTTTTTTCTTCCTCCGGTCAGTGGGTTGCCTGCTGCCGGGCTGCGGCTCTGCTGCAGGGCAGAGGCACTCTGACTCATTGGGAAGGATCTTCGACGTCATCCTTTTTTAGCAACCATTATCACAGCTCCTCACTCGCGGGACGTTTGCAACCTTTTTCCGAATATGGGTGTTTGGTGAATCACTACCACGACCATGAGACCAGATAGTAGGCAATGAGCCATTTGTTTCTCATACGGTTACAACAAATATTGATGTTCCTCGGGATCCCTCCTCGACCGGAGCCTCCCCTCGCTGATGCTGTCCTCCTCCATCTCCTCCATCTCCTCCCTAAGAAACGCCGACCAGCCAACAAAGAGAAACCTGAGGATTTAACAGCAAAAGAAAACTGGAATGAGGAGATAAAAGTGAAATTAGTGGAGAAGATGCAACGCTAAAATTTTAATCGCTCAAGAACAAGAGTAAAGCGAACCGTGAGAAGAAAGAGATATGGGGAGAAAAGGGTCAACAAGGAAAGTATATTGTAATACGACTTCAGAATTGAAGAACAGGAAAAAAAAAAATGATAACCAGCAAGACAGGAATATAATTGGTAGGTAGGCAATTCAACAGCTGCGCTTTTCTCCGTCTTGATTCATTTCCTCCGCCTCATCGGGATCAGATTCTTCATCATCTTCTAAACGCTCACCAAATCAGTAAATCGAAACCGTACTCCAGGTTCGAAAAGGAGTCATACCAAAAACCATATCTTCATCGTCGCTAGTGTCCCCATAATCACTCTCCCCCTCAAATTCACACCAAAAATCATCGTCGACCTCCTCCTTCTCTGGAGGCTTGGTCTCAACAAGACTGGGCATCTTGAATCCAGCAGGGATATCGCGCTTAGAAGTCTCGACATGTTCCTTTACAACCTTCTTATACTTTTCCGGCTCCTTGCGTAGCATGACACCAGCATCGACATTCGCCGCGCTAGAAACCTCGGCATCATCAAGCAGCGACAAGATTGATATCAACACGGTAAATATACGTTGAGCAGGCGACCAACGCTCCTAACAAACCGTTAGCTGCTGTGATCAACTTTCTCTAGGCGAGGGCATTAATTCAAGTACCGAAGCGAGTTCTCCAGATGTCTCATCTTCCCCAGGGGCATGAAGAATCGAGATACACAATTTGCCATCAGGGTAGATGTTGGGATGGAACAGCGGACGGACAAACTTAAACTCGGGGGGGCTCATCGGGTAGTTTTTCGGGATCTTGAGTTCAGCCTGGAGAAGGGAAGAAAAAAGAGAACAAGTTAGATCATGGAATACCGACAAAGGTGCCCACTCCAGGCACAAAAAAAAGAGTGGAGTAATACCTTAAGATAAGCCCCGCAGTATAAAGATGTAGGGTTTACGACAATCAAGGCGATATCCCAAAGAAACAAGTTCCCATCTCGAGGCTGTAGAACAAAAAAAAACAAAAGGAAAATATCAGATTAGTCGGTTGTTCCTTCCAGTTGCAAAGCCACAGAAGCCTAAAGGCACAACAAGGAACCGAAGACTCACTTCAGCATTCACCCAGTTTTCCTTAGAAAGTTCCTTAAGTTCGTTCATGAGCATGCGCTCAGCAATCTTGCGTTCGTCGGCCATGATGGTAAGAGCAGAGAGATAGCGGTTAAGGGGGAAAGAGAGGGGTGAGAGGGAGAGAAGAGAGCGGTTGGCTGTGTGCGTGCGTGGCTGTTTGCCGTGTGACGATAAAAAAGAGGGAAAGGGTAAAGAGAGAGAGAGAGAGAGAGTAATGTTTTTCTGTCACTATGGTACGCGTGACTTGACTCAGGAATCAAAGAGAATGTTCCAGGAAGAGTGGTGAAAAATGCAGGAGCAGGAGCAGGCAGGAATTAAATACCCAGCGTGTCGAGCTACCTCTAATAGGCAGACGAGGGTTCGTATGCTATTCGTAAGAGGGCTACAGAGAATAGAATGGAGGGAGAGTGGAGACTACAAAATAGAAAGATGACTGGCGGGAGAAGGAACCAAAAGGGTTGGTGGGGAAAGGGCGAGTAGGAAGTGGCGGTGGAGTCAGTTCTGAAGCTTATGCCCGTGAAGCAGTCAGGAAGGAAGGAAGGAGGTTGAGGGCGGGGATGTTTACAAGTAGGGTTTGTCGGGGGAAGAGAGTGTGTGTGAGAGAGTGAGAGTGAGAGTGAGAGAGGGAAAGGGAGGGCGGGACAGCACGACGAGGCAAGGGCATGTGGTACTCGAGTAGGGGAGGGAGGAAGGAGAAGAAGAGGCGAAGGCAAAAGCCAGTCAGTCAGCAAGAGACAGAAACACAGACGTGGAGGCGCGGGATGCAGAACGCAGCCATCATCAAGCAGATTAAGAATGGAGAAAGAAAGAGAAAAAAAAGGCAGTCCGAGATCAACCTCACTCGAAGAACAAATTATTATTATTTTTTTAAAAAAAAGGATCCGGAACGAGTCCCCTCTTCAAGCTCTTCTCAGACTCCACCAGCAGGAAGGGATACCGGTATGCACCGTATGATACCCGTACCGTACGAGTACCAATACCAAGTGCGGTACCAAAAGACCATCCCAGCCAGTCCGCCACCGTCGTATCATAAAAATACTGTGCGGAACCGTACATAACAGTACCGGACCGGCAACTTCAACGGAAGCCAGATCGGTGCAGCTCGGATAAAGTAGATGTGTTCAACTCAGCTCGGCTCCTTCACTCTCGCTCACTCACTCACATCCGAACAAGCCAAACCAACCCAAACCAACCTCAAACCTCACGATATAACTATCATACCGTATCATACATAGATAACGATAACATAAACAATCGGCGGCCAATAACATGATCCCTATATCACCACCACCAACAGCAACAGCACCGCCACCGCGATTCCAGATAAAACCGAACCGAAAGGTCCCTCCGAGTTCCAACCATCAACCACCCTTCCCTCAACAAACAACAGAACGACCCAGAAATACTTTATACGGTGCAGTGCAGTGCAGTGCAGTGCAGTAGGTAGGCCCTGCAGCTTCCAGTAATTACGCCGTTTCAAAGAAATTAGAAACATGATAAGTAAATAAACACCCCCGCAGCTGCAGCCACAGCACGCAAGCTGCAGATTGGGGAAAAGGAAAGCTGTTTTGCCACGTTTGTTTCTTTAACTTAGCTTACTCTAGCGCCCATCCATCCTATCACGCTTGCAACCCGTCCTCACGCAGTCCGGTATAGTACTGTACCGACGAGAGTGACGTTTATCGTCATGGACTATTAATATTGTACCATTTAGCCAACACCCCACTTTACCCCAACCTTTTCTTTCCCCCGCACAATTGCTACTCCTATCATACATACCGGTACAGCACCGGTACTGCGAGAGCCACCTCGCCCGAATTAGTCATGGGTCACGTGTGCGATGAGCAGATCAATTAACTCGGATGTGCCCTGGCTGCCGAATTTCTCTTGAATCTATTGATAATACATACTCTACCGGTACCATAACTACTGGAGAAACCAAGCATCCCAATCCAGGTACTCTGTCCTACGGCAGTACTTTCCTTGGGTACGCCAGCCAACCCTCATACCAAAAACAAAATTTAAACCTCAGCCGCTTCCCAGTTCAACGTGAAAGTGTTCAGGCCGCGGTCGCCAGTTAATGCGGTATAATATGTGTTCTCCCCGCCGACATGACCAAATGCTTGTCATATTATACCTCTCCTAGTTCAACCCCTAAAATAGTAGCCACGATTGCAATAAACAGGAGAGGGAATGGAAGAAAACTTACAAGCTCAATTCCACGTGTATTTCCTGAACCCTTTTACGGTAAGTGGTAATTGGCTATCACACCAGTCTAACACACTGGTGGCCCCCGGTTCGAGCCCGGGTCAAGTCATTTTTTACCTTTTTTTACCTTTTTTCTAGCTACCGTAGAGTCATAGTGATGAAGTAGTGGCTTAACAGTCCAATATACCGAATAGGGGCATCTCTGCTGTACGGTGTCGGTATCTGTCTTTAAGATAGTAATGTGGTTGTGCGAGTCCCGTGCTTGTACAACCATGACCCTATTAGATGATCATTTCTCTCTATGGAATGCAAGTAGATTATGATTTAATGTTTAAACTAATATGAGCTGCTGACTTTTAGCTCGAACAGCGAAACCAAACGAAGGGATATATCACTAATACCCTTCCTGCTCCTCCCCAAACTCGGTCGGCCACAGAACTCGACAGGCCCAAATCCATTTATATTAGCCGCTTTTGGTATCGCTGTTTAGCCCCCCCGTTCCTATCCTCACCCCCCCATGGATTATTCTACGAATTACTCTCGCTTATTCTCCTCGTCGTCGTCTTCGCTAATTAGACCCTCGAGCTCAAACTCTTCGGCATCGTGGGCTCTCCTATCTGCGTGACCATTCATGCCGCGCTCTGCCGCGACGGCTGGAGGGGTTTGCTTCACGTCCCTGGGATTCGAGACATATGTGTGAATGAGGACCATTGTAACTGATGGATGATAGAGCCTTTAGCATAGATCAAGAGCCCGAATATAGAATCGGCTTTTGCAACACTTACAGAGATACATTAAGGATGCTAGGCTATATAGGACGAGAAGATAGGATACGTGGTCGATCCCAACGGAGTCGACAAGCGCAAGTTCTAAAACAGAGTTAGCAATCAATGCTAACACCACAGGAACACGGGTCGACACACGCTCTTCGGTAGCACACATGAAAACTGTTCAAACACGGGCCATCAGTAAAAATATTCAAAAGCCAGCATTGTGCCCAATCTGCCACCCCCTGGACTGCGAAACCCACTAAAACCCGAAGCAAAGAGCAGCTACAAGGCAACATATCTAATCAGCATAATAATCCAAGGATGTGAACAGAAGGTCCAACGGAAGGGCCGAGGCTCACAAATGGTGTCAGGTGCTGGAAACTACTGGGCTCCCCATCAAGGGCAGGTCTGTCTCGCAGGACAAACGCAATCTCGACGATCCTCGCTAGCCCGGCTGCCATAAGGGTGTAACCAAATACACTGTGCACCATGGTTGAGAGCATCAAGTGCTGAGGATGTGCAGACTTGAAGCATTTTCACATCAGTATGCATTGGAACGAATGGGCACCAGCTTTGGTTACCATAGCATATCCGGTCAAGAATATCACAATCCCAGGAATGAGGTTGCGTTTAGGCTGCTTGTTCCTTCCTCTGGAGAGCCATAGCCCCAGAAGACCCGCACACCACCAAACAACACCCATGGAAGTGTGCTGGATATCATTATGTGCCCATTCCCGGCCCCACCTATGCTCCGTAACTAATAAGAAAGCTTGTCAGTACAAGTCTCATACATCTACCCGAGGAAGGCAACTGTATGTTATACATGTGTTTATAAATCCTATAACACTAAAAGTTAGTCAAAATAGAGAGTATAAACTTTGAGTGAAACCCACCCCAAATGGTAATCACCAAAGAATCCCAAAATTCTTGGGACCTTCCAGTCCTCTTCAACCAAGCCTGACCAGCGAAAAGAATAATTAACATGATTATGCCATATCCTATGAAGGAGCTACCCATAATCTACCGTATCCGCCAAGGAAAACCAGTCAGTGATCCACATTCCCTTAAAAAAGGGAAGATTGGACGAAAAGAAAGTGATGACCTACAAAATGCGCTAGGCATTGCCCTTGGTGATCCGCTCGACAAAACCCCATCCTACCAGCCACCATTGTCATCAATTGCCCGTCTGTCAACTACCACCACCATGGTCCCAGCGCCGGCATGGAAAAGGGAAGGAAAAAAAAAAAAAAGAACAAACTCACGCGGTAATCCCCCCAAACAACATCTGCGTCCAGGACACCACAGGCATCACCTTCCCAACAATGCCATGTAAGCGAACCAGATGCCACCTCACAACACCATGCCACCCCCTCTCCAAGTGCAACCTCAGATAGATCCCCAAGCCAATCTGCAGAGCCAACATGCTCATCAACGACGACGCAAAGGCCGCGTGAATGTTCGGCGCGAATTGCCTCCCCTTGTGTGCATGTCCGAGCAGCCAGCCCAGCACCGCCAGGACGGTTCCTAGTACCTGTACGGGAACGTGCCACCTGCTCCTGATGATCCCCAAGACCATTCCGAACGGGAGGATCAGCCCGAAGGCGGTTATCATTATGAAGATGTGGATCCATAGTATCGAATCTAGGGGATCGGGGGAGACCGCTTTTCCCTCCGGGACTTCCTCCGCGCTGTGTTCGTGGGCGGTTACGGGTATTAGGCCAGTGCCTAACGATAGGAGGATAAACAGTAGGTACTGGTGGAGGGGCATGTCGGGGTTTTTCCTTTCCTTTCGCGTTCCCAGGGAGAGCTTGTATGATGGGTCAGGGGATGGAAGAGCAGGGAGGGAGAGGGTGTGATCCCCTATGAATGGAAGGGAGGGGGGGTGTATGCACCGGAACCCTTTGAGAAGTGTTGTAAATCAATCAGTCCTGATATGGCGCTCGTGATACTGGGGTACCAGTACTTACTGTAACGAGAAGGAAGATGTTTCTCTCCCATTCATGGGAAACCACAAATGTCAATCTAGGAGGTGGGGGCAGAGCGTTTCATCCCCCACGGGACCTGGTTGAACCGAACACCCGGTCCTTGAAGGTCTTGGCAAGAGAACCAATTAGCTGGACACCAAAACGGTTGATAACTGATGACGGACCCCACCATTCCAGTCCGTTCACGACTGCGACCCCTTCCGGAACCGCATGCCCTTCCAGAAGAAAAGATCGCAAATGAGCCGTAGTGTAGAGGCTTTGTGAGCCTCGGTATTGGATGTTGAAACGTGCGACATACCGGTACCGGTACGGTGCCGGGCATTTGAAATCCACTTCCCCACAACCAAATTGAATAGCGAACCGACTCCAACAACAAAGAAGTTTCCAGAGAAAAACTCTCTATAGAACTACCTAAACCAACTCCTCTTTAATTCTATGGATTCCATCTCCTGATGAAGTGAGTACTGATTAAGAGTGGCAAGAAGGGCATTTTGAGAAAATTCAACACACATGCAGATCTATGCCAAGGCGCAACTTTTTTTTGCTAAGCAGAAAGAAAGAGAACTAGAGGGTCGGTTTTTGGTCACGGCACTATATATTAGGAGGTAAGTCCGATGCCGGGATTTCAACGAGATATAGTGGAGTTCTTCCTCCATCCTTTTTATCATACAGTCTCTATATCACCGGTACAAAAGGGCCAAACATACTTCTTCCCCTCCATTTTCCTCTCCGTTGAAAATTCCGCTTTTCAACACCGTACTTTTGCACACTTTCAACATCGTACTTTTACACCTTTTGCTGTAAGACATGTTCTAAACCAACCTCACTAGAGTATAGCAGCCTGGAGTGAAGCTGTGGATGCCAAGAGTTGAGAACCCTTTTCAGATACTTCCGCATCTTTGGTCAGGGTAAGGAGGGATCTAGTACTACGTTCCAGCAAATAAAAGCCCTAGTATTAGACTATCCTCGTATCTCTTTATCATTCGGTCAGGTACTAGCACTTGATAAGCTATACATTATTCATTAGTAAAAAGAGTTTTGTATGACATTTGATGTATAGGCTATACTCTATTAACGTCAGATATTCTAGTTACACATATGCTTTAGGAAACTTTTCCTTCATATACAATAACTAGAATTTTGCAATTCCTCTAACCTCTTATATACCTTGTAACATATTCAAGACAAAAAAAAAAACCTTCTGCTTATAGAATACACTGAATAAGGCCTGATAAGGGCTCTACTAAACATACAAACAGATTGGCTTACGGTAGGCAAGAGTACTACCTCCTATACAGCTGCAGTAGAATTGCATTCTAAACACCCTACTTTATTATTTTAAACTACTAGTACCTCATCCATGCACAGAAGATCCGGAAGCTGAAGCAGTGACACCACTTGATCGGGACTCGGAAGAGTAGGAAGTCGCTCTCCAACGACAGCGCTCCGAGGGTCACCAGCAGGATGTCGAGTATCAACACGCTCAGTCTGGCTTCTCTTAAGCCTGGGTCCCTCAGGCATCGGTGGGGCACCAGGAGTATCAGTAAGCCCCGGCAAGATGGAGAGAGAACTAAGAGATTACTTTTGAGCGAGTGCCATGGATCTTCACCACCGTTTGCTAATGAATCCGAGGATTTAACCAAAAAAATAATAATAATTAATGATTATAAGAACAATAGTAATTATTATAATCGCGAACCACCTATAGAAGGCGCGAGGGGAGGGTTCCCTGAGTGTTAATGATTACTAGGCCCACTGGCTCCGAGCCAGGGCAGCTAATGGTAGTATTCCTTTCTCGCAATAGGGTGTTTAACGCCCGAGACAGACTCTAGGCGGTATAGCACATAGGCAGAGTTTACCTGCCATTATATATGCAGTATCCTAAGCACTCCCTCCCATAGAGCATGCTTTGGATCTCACGATATAATTCCAAGTATCAACTGCGTTGCAAGTACTTATACGAGTGATATCCCAAGAATGCTGCTAAAGAGGACCAACCAACCGCCTTTAATAGTGCGGTCTCTCTAGAACAGGCAAGTAATAAAGAAACTGCGTAAACGTAACTATACTGTACTGTCCTGGGCTCTCCTAGCCTTTCTCCTCCCCATCCTACAGTTCTTAAACCCTCCTGCTCAATGACCAGTCAAATCCTAGGCTGATAACACGATAGGCATTAAACAACCAAACAAGGTCCATTATACTATATTCTAACATCATACTGTATCGCTCCCTTGTATCTGGCAGGCAAGACAGAAACGCTTACCCAATCCACTCCCTGAGGCCGAGGCATATCGTGCCTTGTCTACCCCTGACGATCAATCAATCACTCACTCACTCAATATTTAGCAACACTTCGGATACAAATCCACACACACCCTAAAGATCAAAAGAAAAAGAAAAAAAGAGAAAGCCCTCCCAAACCGGAAAGAACTTCCCATAGAACCACTGGGCATAAAGAGTGTGCAAATATTGAATCCTGAGCAAACTAGAAACTAGAACTAAACTTGATTGCACAATTAACCTCACTAGCGAGTACCGTAGGCTATTAATCTCCATAGCTAGCAATAACGAAAAATCAATAGCTTGTAGGTAGGTATGAGAGGCAGGCAGGCTATACTGCGGTATTAAAATCGTTACTTGAAACCTGGTACTTTCACTATCACCCCTTGATACAAAAATTCTCTCTCGTCTCCCCACAGAGGTGGAAGTTCACCGAAAAGCACTTTCATAGAATAAAATGACATCCCCAGAACGGCCCCCCCTCCCCGTGTATACAATAGTTAGGGATTCCCAGCTTGACTACGATAGCATGCTGACCTATAGTTTTATATATAGTCCTCTAAGCATTCTAGGGCTACAAGGCAGGTGCCGGTACTCGAGATGTGCGCAGGGGTATGATATCTACACAAGTATTACAAGTTAATGGCTCCCGGGATCGGATATCCACACGATGCGATATCACTTCCGCAGGGCTAGGATCAAAAACCCTGCACACTGCAGTACGGCTACTAAAAGCTTGACTCTCAAGATACCCGAGTATCATACTGATCACACAGCGCTCGACAATCGATGACAGAGTGGATGGCCCATTGCGAATGAGCTGCTGGGCGAGGCAGAGTACTAGTCATCAAAGCAAGCTCCCTAAAGCTTCTTCTGTACTTCACGAAATTTTCGCTGCCTTCTTCTTCCAAGGCCTTGGGTTCGCACATCGGCGAGGGGCGTAATGGTACGAATCTAAGGTGGATATATAGCTCAAGACAACCCAGGTTGAAGCCCTGCTAAGTATCATACCATAGTAGTTCTGTGAATAAGGCGCCTCCCGTAAATTGGACTTTCACTTCCCACATCATACCTAAAGTTACAGCCTTTGATACGGCTCAACTTTCCCATTCTCCTCCACTTCTTTATATGCTGGTACCTAAGGTATGCCATTCACCGAACACTTTTTGCTTCATTTTTTGACCAGCCCTATGTACCTTCCGCCCCCCGGTTCACTTGGTCGCTCGGCCCTCGCCATAGGACGAATAATAATGATAATAATAAAGAGTGAGAATCCGTCACACCCACACACGCACCCTCCAAAACCACAGAAATGACATTTCCCAACATATTTGCCCGAGGAAAACAAAAAGTTTACAGTAAGCACCACAAATAAATCCGTCCCGTTTCGCATTCTTCATTCGTTGCGGAAGCCAATCACGAATAGTGCACTTTGACCCCTAAGAACAAAGTGCAATTGTCGTACGGGAAACCTTTCAGCTTGGGCGCCCGGGGCCCGTGAGCATCGACGGCATGGTACGAGATGTGAGTAGATGCAGCCAATAGAGCAGTAGGTTGGTGGTTGGAAATCGCTGGGGGGAGGGTCGAGGAAGCAGGGAAGGGGGAAGAAGAGAATGAAAGAAGGCAACCAATACTTTGATCGGTAATGTGCCGTGCGGTTACTGCCTCGTTGGGCTGGGTGGTAGGATTCAATTTGTTGGAGCACGTGCTGGTCTTATTATAAACTGGTTTGACACGATGAGGAATAAAAAATGGACCTTGTGTGGTTTTGTTTACGTTTGTTTCGGATTAAGTGGTGGTAGTAGTGTTCTATTGGATGTTTACGTACTGTATATATGTGGTTATGGATGGCATCGCGGGGAGAAGGAGCAGAGGTAGTTACAAGTCTATATACCGAATATGAAATAAATGCAGAAGAAAAGGTCGGATTAAAGCAGGGGCTGGCTTAAACAGCTGACAATTTTGCCAGCGCAGCGAGTACCTCCGGCAACGACTCCATCTTCAGCGTGTCCTTCTCGTGACTCGTCATCTTTCCGAGGACGTACTCAGAGACCGTCTCCGGATCTCGACTATCTGGTCGACCGATACCTATGCTGATCCTCCAAAAGTCCTGTTGTGAATATATCTCACAATCAGCTCTCTCATCTTCACCCCCCTCCCCTTCTAGAGCAGACAATGACAACACCCACCTTTGACCCCAAGAACTCAGCGCAGGACACAAGTCCATTATGCCCCCTAGCGGACCCCCCCTTCTTTACCTTCACCCGGCCAAGCGCAGCCTCCAACTCGTCGTGCAGCACAACCAGCAACGCATCCCTCTTCTCCTCGTCGCTGAGTTCCACCATGAACGCTTTCCACGCCTTCTTCACTGCTTTGCCCGAGAGGTTCATGAACGAGGGTGACTGGAAGAGCGTGTACGTGCTGTCGAACCTGCCCACGGAGACGTCGCCACCATAGCTGGAGTTTTTCTTGAATGGTGGGAAGGCGAGTGTCTCCTGGAGGAGGTTTGATAGAGTGTGGCCGGCGCTGTGGCGGGTGTTTAGGTAATTCCCTGGGTTGCCGATTGAGCAGACCTAATTATTGTTCGTGTCAGATATGGGATGAAGTGTTTTAGGGAGGGAGGGGGAAG
>QOVD01000840.1:0-75954 GCA_003521225.1 Tuber microsphaerosporum
CGTCTGTCACGGCCGCTTTATATAGGCGTTTCTCCCCCAACCCTAACCCTGGTGACTCATACCCTTGAGTCACACAACCTCATGACTTGTAGCGAGTCATGTGCAAAATCCACCAGCTGACTTCTAACAAGTCAACTGCGCAACATACCCCAACCAATCATAATCCAAATAACAAGTCATGTGCGCAACTTGTGTCACATGAGTGAAACCCATGACTCGTAATGTGAGTCATGTGCAAAACTTCATAAATCATATGACCACAATCGTAGTCATGTGAGAAACATCAACCTATAACATTATGATGATGACATCGCAAGTGCGAGTCCTGTAAAACAAATCACAAACCTATGACTCATAACCGTGAGTCTTGTGAAACCATATTGCTCGCTTAGTCGGTTTGTGATATCAATAAAGGAAGGAGATCTTAGCTCTGGGGTAAGAAGACTAGGTCTCAAGTGTTTAAACAGGTTGGTAATGTAGAATCGAAAGAGGATTGGTGAAATGGGAGAGCCATGAGGAATGCCAGTGTTGATTTGCTGTAGAGATTGTCTTTGGCCATCAAATGTAAGAGCAAGTGGCCTGTTAGACAGAAAGGCGTCTGTCCATGAGAGTACTGCAACTGGAAAACCTAAAGATTGAAGAATCAAGTGTAGCTGTATTCTGGACACATAGTCAAAAGCACCTTTAACATCAACAAACAGAGCAGAGAGCACTTTACCATTACACTTAGCCTGTTGTACATCATGTACCAAAGCCAGAACAGTATCAATTGCACTTCTCCCTTGCCTGCCACCCATCTGGTCAGTATGTAGAAGTCCCTGTGTCTCTGCAATGCAAGCAAGTCTTTTAGCCATAATTGTTTCTGAGATCTTTCCTAAACAATTTAGTAAGGATACAGGTCTATAAGCTTTAGGAACTGTGTAGTCTGACTTATTAGGATTCCTGATAATTGCACCTGTAGCCTCTCTCCAGCAGTGAGGATGGTAACCTTTCTTCAGTAGTGACTGTAACAATTCAGTTAGAGGGGTAGGAATTGCTTGATACACTTGCCTAAGACATAAAAAGTTGATACCATCAGGGCCAGGAGCTTTGTGGGTTGCAGAGCTGAAAATTGCATCCTTCACCTCAGAGTCAGTAATATCAGGCCAAGGGAAACACTTATCTATATCTGTGTCCTGAATGTTGTAATTAGAATGGCAAGTTGGTGGGTCAGGGAACATGCTCTGTACAAACATCTTGCACTTGCTGTCAAAGTCAGTAGCAACCTGATCATCAAGGCCAAGGGTAGGAGTTTTCAAGGCCTGGGTGGGCCTGGTATACTTAACTGCAGTGAAGATATCTTGACCTTTGGCTGTGTTTAAAAATGTCTGCCCACAGTTAGCTTTGCTCTCCCTGATGGCTTTAAAGTAGTTGTTTCTGCATCTTTTGTAGTCAGTATGATCAGACTCCAATCTGGTAGATTTCCACTTCCTGTTTCTTTTGGCCATTTCCTGTCTCAAAGGTGTTAGCTCTGCACTCCACCACCTCTTAAATCTTGAACAAGGTTTGCTGAGAGGAACATTGAGCTTGAGTGCATTCAAGATATTTTCTCTGATGATAAGAGCTCCCTGGTCCAAGGAATTAGTAGTACCACATGTCAAATATGAGTAGAAAGAAGAGGAGGACTCAGCCATAAGTGATTGTAGTGTGGTGTTAAATGAGTTCCAATCTGCTTTCTGCCAGTTGTATTTGTTGCTCATAGGACTAGGAACTTAGTTATCAGTGTCAAATACAAGTGTGAATCTTACCACCTCATGATTACTTCCAGTGTGAGCATCAAGATCAACAGCCCAATCCACCACCCTGTCAAATATATCCTGTGTTGCAAGTGTGAGGTCTAGAATTGAAGTACCTGAGCCATGTCTGTAATTGTAGGTAGAGTTATCAGGTTCATTAACTAGATCACAGTTGTTAGCTCTAAACCACTTAACCAAAACTTCACCTCTGATCTGCTGCTGAACTGCTGAATTCCACAAGCTATGGGGGGCATTGAAATCACCACAGAGAATGGAGTGAGGTGGGATGTGCAGCTGGTGCAGAGTTCTATCCATGGGGTAGAGTGGCCTAGAGTCTGGTGTCAGCTTTTTTCTTTCATTATAAATATTCCACAGGGTGAACTTCTCTTTTCCAGCAAGAATCTGCAGAGGAAGAACATCACCATCAAGATGAGGCAGAAGGTCAGATCTGTAAGTAGAAAGGATGTCAAGTCTTGATTTGCTGATATATGCAGCTGTCATAGGTTTCTCATTATTAGTAGTATCTGGTAGAATAAAAAACAAAAGAGGGATGTGAGTATGCAGTGCCATCTGGAGCCAACCAGGGCTCTTGAACAAGAATAATATCTGCTTTGCCATTAGTGTAGTGAAGGAGTGAGGTCAATACTTCATAAGTCTTTGCACAGTTGTGCTGAACAATAGTGATTGGTGTGCCTCTCATAAGGAATGGACAGGATTGTCAGTGGTAGGGAGTTCTAGTTTCTTAACTAAGTTCCTGTAAACTTCACATCTGAGATCTGTAGCCTTATGAGAGCCCTCACAATTAGAACATTTGAATAGAGTATGGGAACATTCCTTTGTTGACTGGCATGTAGAGCATTGGTGAAGGCTGGTGGAGTGGTGATTGCCACAAAGTTGACATTTTGTAGTATTTCTGCATGCTCCCTGGTGGTGGCCAAACTTCTGACAATTTCTGCATTGTGTAGTTGGCTTGACATCAACAAATTCTGTGGCTTTGACTGATGTTCCTGCAATCACAAGTCTATTTCTTAGTGCATATTTCAACTCTCTAACAGTTTTAAAAGATAGAAAACAGGAGGAGTGCAACTTCCCTGATCCAGATTCTGGTTTTGTCAGCCATCTTGGTGGGGCAGCTAGTTCAATGTTCTGGTTGTATGTCTCAATATCCTCCCTGAATGCTGCCATTTGTTTCTCTTCACTATCTGCCACAAACAAGTCAGTAGCAACAGAATGGGCAACTAGTTTATACCATCTTTCTCTCACAACCACCTCCTGTAGCCCAGGTACCAAGTGGCTCCAAACACTCTCCTGCTCTTTTAGTTCAGCTGCAGTATGCCCAGGCTTCACCTCAATTACTATGTTGTTATTGACAGAAAGTCTAACAAGAATAACAGTAATAGTCAGCTTGGCCTTGTTCAAAGGACTGTTGATAGACTCTCTGATCTGGAGAGGATTGAAGTTGTCAGGAGGAGTGGTAGGTTGAGAATCAAGGTTCTCTCAGGCTCTGGGTTGGCTGTTAGGTGCTTTCTGGAGGGTTTGTTGACATGGGCAGTTGAAGTAGGAGATGTGCTGGAAGGTGTTGCCTGTTCAACAATATTAGCCCAAGTCTTTTTTCCAGTAGAAAGAGTAGTAGAAGAGGGGGCTGGTGCTGTCAGCTGGTCAAGTCTGGTTAGAATATGGTTCAAGGTCTCTTCCTGTTTGGTAAGTCTAGTTTCAATAGCTTGGGAAATTGGAGGGGAAGAGGTAGGAATAATGGGGGCAGCATCAGGTATGTAATTATCACGGTAGCTGCTAATAGTAAGAATAAGTTGACTGAGGAATTCCTGTTCTGGCTCTGTAAAGGTTCTTTTGAAATCCTGTATCTGGTCAATAATATCATAAAGTAACTCATTAAAAGATACTGTCTTCTCTCTTTGAGCAGAGGTAGGGGGAGGAGGAGTTGAAGAGTAAAGCTGGTACAAAGGTGTAGTAATTGAAGAGGGAAGTGGGGAAAGACATCTTCTAACTTTGGCTTTGATTCTGGGAATAGCAAGGTCAGCAGTAGGAGGATGTCTGGCTGGAGGAGTACTGGGATCAGGTGGAGAAGAAGAAAATAAAGAACTCTGATCATTGAGGGCCACTCTGGTAGTGGTTACCACAGGGAGGGGAAGTTGAGTAGATATAAGAGTAGGTGGGGTAAAGTGGTATTATTGTGGGGCAAGTATTAGGAGATAAGAAAAGGTGATAAGAGTTGGTAGAGCAACTAGAAGCAAGCAGGGGGCAAACAAACAACTTCAAAAAGTCACAACAAACAGGGGAAATATAAAAATAAATCACAATAGGGTATGCAAAAGGAGAGCCACTTAGCTAAAAATATAATAGAAGTTCCAGAATGGGTTCAAGAGAGTCCTCTGAAAGATTCTGAGCTTGAGCTCTGAAACCCCTGCTGGGGTGGTGGAAAGATCAGTTTTCAGAGGTAAAAATAGGGGTAAAATTGAAGAAGTGTGCCAAGATAGAGGTAAAAGTGGGAATCTGAATTTAAAAATTGGGCAAAGTGTTTAAAAGGATATATTTAACAGGAATATCTGTGCAGGAAAAACGAGAAGTATTGGTTGTTGAGATAATGTATGGGGGGGGTTGTTTGGTAGGGTGTTCCTTATTAATGGACCTTAGTACTATACAGGTAAGTGATCGCGGACTTAGCATACCTGAGGTTCCCACATGCAATCTCCTGTGTATATCTCAAAGTATAAGTGACCACTCCTTGAATTATAATTATTCATCAGTGCATAAACCATATCTCCTCTGTAAGCGATGTGCCGGATGACGTAGCAGACACAGGATACAATATTTCGGTAGTGGAACTTGGTTAAATGGGTTCTGTTCTCTAGAGTTGCCTCAGTCCATGACAAATACTCTCTGAATGGGTCCAGAGTTTCCATTGGCTTTGCCAATGTGTAGGTGGACCAAAATCATCTGCATTGCATACCACCCAACCCTTTGCCAAAGGAATTGTTAATCAGTGTCTTTGGTACATTACTGTGTACAAAGCAGCTAGCCAAATTGAAGTCGCACTTAGAACAAAATGGGGCTCATGATTATCGAGCATGGCCTGGTTAAGCTCCTCATATCCAGTAACATCCCCAATTGGTCTGCCTGCAGCAGTGATCGTTTGCTGACTACATGGGATCGACTTATCTGGCTGTCGGGAAATGTCCTCTGAGTCCAAATCATACTCTATATCAGGGCCTGTCTCCTGTTCACTTTCTGAATCATAGCCTAAAATTGCTGGGTCAGACTGATAGTCAGAATTTCTCCTGCCCTCTGCAAATTCATCGGTGTCACTAGTGACACCTTTGTTGACTCATTCCTCCTGTATACAAGATGTCTGCCTGGAAGAGGTTGCTGGCCAAGAGTCCGCAATCTCACTGCGGAAAAGGAAAATATCAAGATGTATCCTCCGAACGTGTTTTTCATAGGCAGCAGCGTGCTGATAACGCCAGCTACAATAGGGGCACTTCGTGGCCATCCTCCACGTGTTTGCCATTTTTGTTCTGGTTCTGTTTCAAGGTGCTAGTATCCAGTAGTGTATCAGCTGCAGGAGCAGATGAATATCGTGTTAAAGTTGATATCCCATGGCATTCAAACTTGAAAAAAAAACACATCAGA
Source organism: Tuber microsphaerosporum (assembly GCA_003521225.1). Classification (NCBI taxonomy): domain Eukaryota; kingdom Fungi; phylum Ascomycota; class Pezizomycetes; order Pezizales; family Tuberaceae; genus Tuber; species Tuber microsphaerosporum. The sequence goes on from QOVD01000840.1 coordinate 5,424, forward strand.
GTCCCGGTTGTTGTCGGGAGGGTCAAGTAGTTGTGGTTTAAGATTTTTAAGTTATGCCTTGGGGCTTTTCCAAACGAGGATCGTGGTGGACCGCTGGGGCTTCTCTGTGGCACAAAAGTGTATTTCAAGCCTACCTAAACATCTAGAAGCAACCTGATATTCATCCTAACTTGAAACCCTCCCTTGTTGGTACAGTGTACAAGTGATTACCAGATAAAAGCCATCCGCGGACTATATAAACAATACCTTTCTTCTTTCCTGCCTTCACGAACGATCTCCTCTCCACCTCCGGCGATTTAAATCTTCACACCATGAGAAATCATCATCAGCTCTACCCACCTCCCTCTCCCCTCTTCTGATGGCCGTGCTGCCTAGGAGGGTGACGCTACATCTACCCTCTCCCCTCTGTTCCCCTTCTGATGGCATTGCTCTCGGGTAGTCTTTGTCTAGGGGGTTCACGGTTGCTCCCTCTCCTCTTCCCCGCTTTCGCTTCGCTGCCCTCGCTTAGCGCTTGCACATGGTCAGCAACCCCCTTTCTCGTCAATGGCCTTTTGAAGGTTTGGGCTATCGGTGAAGTAGTGGCCCTGGTGGCTCTGCTCCCTGGTATTGCACTATGTCCTGGGAACTCTGTTTGTTACGGTTAGAACGGTTGAAAAACTGTAATCTCGTTTCGGTCGGTCGGTCTTGCACTTCTTGATTGGGTCTACCCCTCTGCGCTCCTTGTCGCTTCGGTTGTTTGTCCTGTGGGTCGGTTACAGCCCCCCCCTCGTCTGCCGGCCGTCCTTTATGCGGTCAGCCGCTCCTCTTCTGGCTGGCACCCTACTGCCGCCTGTATCTCGGTTTTGTTCTGGAAGGTTAGTTTGACTTCTCTTACGCCACACTGCCCTGCCCACTGGATCAAATATTATCCCAACACCGGCAGGCCTCTTCCCAATAGCAGTACGAGATGAACAGACTCTGAGTTCCCCATTGACCAGAAGCCAACGAAATATTGCTTTTGGGATTGAACTTGCAAGTCAGTGCAAGGCAAATGACCTAATGTGGGATTGGGTACATTTTGTTGATCTATTCGCGGATCCAATCAGACTGACTGACCAGGTTCATCAATGCGGGAGCGATGCACAGTGTAAATTGGATTTGCTCGACTCTCAGGACCCTACCGCATACTTGAGTAATCAAGCAAGTTCCCTAGAAATACTCTACCCTTATGTAGTAAGGAGGACTAAATAAACAATATGGTGGAGTGTGGTGGAATAGATACGAGATAAGCACAGTTCCCACAGATCTCAATATTGGTATTGCGCAAAGTAGGTGGTATTAGTGCTCTACAAATTTGACACCGAGGACCAGGCAGCCTGTGGACGAAGGGTGCAATATTTGCTGAAGGAGGACCGCTTTAAGTGTAGCCCTAATGGGTATGAGATATCTTTTTGTGCTTGGTTTTTCCAGATCATTTCAGTTTACAGTGAACCTAATGGAGTAAACAGGAGTTACAACTTCCATTTCTCGCAGCACAGATCCAGTATGTGATATTCGCACAGTTTTATTGCGGTAGGAATAGGAGAGGCAGAATAGATCCGGAGTTTCCAGAGAAGTTAATGGCCTATTCCTGTGTCTAACTATGGCCATATTATGCCATGGACTGAGGTGCTGGCAGACTGGGGTCTTTACCAATTAGGTTAACTTCAGACATCCTAATTCTTGAGGTATGCCACCGGCATGCGGAGTCCACTCAGGCAATCTAGTGGTAGGCTAAACAGGATGGAAATGTAACAGAGATATATAAAAGTCAGTTGGAGACTTGGGAGAAGAATAGGGAATTCCAGAGTAGAACCACTGGGCGTTTCAGGCAGACATTGGAGGAAAGACTTCCTAAGGAGTGCAACAGCCTTATAGAGAGGACAACGGGATATACAGACAATCAGGAGGCATTCAGGGTTGAATTTGGAATGGATCTGGAAGAGGCACACTCCCAATTCATACAAAATCAATCAGCCAGTCAGTGCAGACAAGATAAGGTGGACAAGCAGGCCCAAGTCTGGCCCGCCCAATGGGGTAGGTTTTATAGATAGGGGTAATAGAAATATTGAAGCGGGGCATTCAAAATGAAAATATGTCCAGGCTTACCAGTAGTGGGTGAAGGGGTCGTAACCTGAGAAAGAATAAGAATGAATCAGGACAACCCAGACGAGAATGACTGAAAAACAAAGTTAAGGATACCCTAGCATGATATGATATGCACATTCGGGAGCAGGGAGAGGTATTAGTGGCCAGTTATACAGGTGGGAGACTCTGGACAAAGAGCAATATTATCAAGGGGGAGGTGGAAGGTACTTCACAGAAAGCGGAATATCTCGCGGCGCCGATGAACGCGTCGGGGGGAAGGTAAAAAGTATCAAAGGAGCTAAGTGAAATGTGAAATATACTAAAGGCTTTGGGCAGATTAGTCTTAGGGATCGGAATGAGTCGGGCAGGTTACAAGTAGGTGTCACGGGATTGGGTAAAGGGAAGATGGAGGAAGCTTGATGGCGTAGGGAAGGGGAGCGGACTGCGGACAAATTCGCAACAAAAAGAGAAAAAATGGGAGGGGAGCCGGATGGACAAAGGCCAGGGATGAGCTGGAACCCAAAGCAATTGGGAAGATGTAGAGTGCCAGCCAGCCTAAGTATGTGACTAAGGGAAGGTGAGTGGACTTTGGACGAATCCGCAACAAAAAGAGAAAAAATGTGAGGGGAGCCAGATGGAGAAAGGCCGTGGGTGAGCAGGAATCTAAAGGGATCAGGGAGGTGTAGGGTGCCAAGGAGCAAGCGTCTAGGGTATCAGGTATGGGAGCAGGCAGGGACGAATCCGCAGCAAAAGAGAAAAAACCAGGGGAGGAAGCCTGATAGACACAGGGGGGGGGGGTTAGGGGGAACCCTGTGGGATCGGGGAGATGTAAAGGGTAAAAGGAAGATGTAGGGTGTGAGACAGTGGGCGTTTGAGGGCAGCTGGCGCGTCCCGATGAGGGAGGTTTCCGTCTTGGGCAGGAGGAAGTGAATAGTCTGCATCCGGATGAAATGAGTGCAGGACGGTTCATCCAGAATGTCGATTAGCGTTGGCAGCACCTGGTGCATCGGAGGCAACAGGGGCATGAGCCTGAAAGATTAATTTTTGCTGATGTGGCTTCTCCACCTCCGCCCTTTCCCGTCGCAGTTCCCTTTACTCTTTGTCAATCTTACTCTGTGTGTTTTTAGATACCTGCAACTCCTAGAAGATATCCTTCATGTTGTGAAGCTGGTATAGATCATCATCCATATAAGTTACCAGGTCAGACATGTGTCTTCAGTATTGTGCCATCATATTGATATCAACTAGTGCCCTGACACAGTCTAGGGCACCATTTAAACGGATAACATGGGCCTTGCATAATTGTCTCAGTGCCACAGCAAGAACTCCCAAAAGGCAATGCCCAAGATTCCTCATCTCTTTTCCTAGCCACCGCTTAATCTGATAGTAGGCTATTTTAGGAATTCATCACCCCGGCTATGGTGGTAATGCCTTCCAGACGTCGTCAGAACCCTGCAGTCTTGGAGGTTTCTTGAGAAAGCCTTGGAACCAGTCCCTCCTGTGCTTGAATAATCTGAGATATACTGTATGAAGCAAATCTGGCAGGTGCAGTTCAGGCGCCAAAACCCAGTAGAGTCCATGAAACATACTAGGTGACATATTGATCCTGGAAGTGTCCAACACTAGGCCTGCATCATTCAAGTCGGACAAATGGTAGGTAGTGTCTTGTTCACAGGGTTTATATTTTGTATAATCTCTGGCGGGATTCTTGTTCTTCTTTGAGTCACTTCCTAACTCCCCTAAAGGTAGTTCACATTTAGGGCAGGCATTTGACTTTATCCTGTGTAGGGCAATGTTTTCCTTATGATCCGCAATCCATGCAGACAAGATTTGCAACCACCTCCGTACCTTCTCTTCTGCGTAGTCACCATTGATGCTGTCGAGCACCACATGTTGTAAGCACTCAAACAAGAGTTTGAATACACCTTGTAGTGTATCGACCCTGATTTGCCTCTGCTCTGGGTCTGCTGAAGGGGACGGTGAGAGTTTGGAGGGGACCAGCAATAGCGCAAGAAGGAGAACAGCCATTGATCCAGGACCTGTTGGGCCGGGTTTGACGTAAGATTTCTGAGCCTTATAAAGAAAGGACACCCTTTCTTGTCACCACAGAAGTGGCCCAGATGGGTCTGATCTGACATCCCAATCAAGTGAACTCGAGTCATACCAGGTGGAAGTTTCTTCTATAATCAGTGGGCAAAGGCTTCCATAAAACAGGCTGGGATGATATAGTTCAATGTCCCACCACCAGTCCGCTTTATGCATCTCTGCAGATATCCTTTTTCTGCTCTGGTTATATTCAGGATGTCGCTTCTTGACTAGGTCATCTCTGTATACAATCTGGTGAAGGAGATATCTGAGACTGTCTTGAGGGTTGCGATTGAAGAACTGTAATGTTCTCTGGCAATCCTCAGCCTGTTCTTCGAATGATTGCTGATATATGCTATCCAGGTCCAAGACCCTTAGATGGTTCTCAAGTGTATGCATAGAGCTAAAGTCAACTTACGTGGGGTTACCCAGGCTTTTTAGGAAGAATTTGTTGATTTGTGACTTAGATACTTTGTTCTGAAACAGCCAAGATGCAAGTTTGAAACTGTGCACAGAGGTAAATGGCACCCATGTGTTGGTGCACAGATTGCGGTGTTCATGATCAAACCTATCTACATGCCCAAAGTGCTTCCACGGCAAGTTCAAAATGCTCCTGCCTACCAGGTAACGAAAACATAGAGTTGTCCAGTATCTCACTTTCAGAACCATGAACTATTTCAGCAGCAAATGAATCGAGCTCAGGTTCGCTGTGTTCCTTTTTATATTCATAGTCAGAATCTGGAAGTTGTTGGCTTTCATAACACAATGAGTCTCTTTCGGCAGGATTATTGGTTTTTGTGGATAATGTATATTGTATGATAGATGATAGGATAATGTCCAGATTTGCATGCACAGTTCACATGTGTTTCTCATATGGACCAGCCCGGGCATGGGTTTTGCAGCAGAATCAACATTTGATAGGCATGGTGGGTGGCTGCATAATCTAGGATATCCAAGTATATAGATACTACATCACCATTATTGTGTTTGTTTAGTATTGATCCAAAGCCGTGTCCATCACGCATAAGGTCCAATTCGGAACTAGTCATTAAACAGGTATAGCGGCCTACTATGTTCTGACATCAGATAGGGTCCACTATGGTTGCTTTCAAGAACAGATAATGGAAAGATCTCTTCTGTGGGTCTGTTTGAATATCATGTTTTCTTTATTCATCCCAAACCAAACCGTGGTGGAGTCTTGTCCTTGGGTATCAGATTTGGTCATTCTTAGCCAATCTTGAAACAAATTCATGATTCTTTCAATCGTGGTAGAGCTTCTAGGAGTTGTCTTTATAATGTCAATTTATCACGATAGAAGAGAGGTTATATCATGATTCATCCTCCATTCAGAAAATCCACAACCTCTACCATATGCACACTCTAAGACTATTATCCTCTAGACCACCATCTATATAAACTCAAAATCAAACAACATGGCACACAATATCAATAATGTCCACTACATCCACATGCCAAATACGGGAGTCAAGCAAGGGCCACCAGGCAAGACATATAAATTTCCACCCAATTACCTGGGAGTGTTCACCACACAGCTCCCAGAGCAGCGGAATATCAATTAGTATTGAGCTTGTATCGGCCGAGCATCCGGTATGGCAATGCAGGCGATCAAATCTATGCTCAATGGCAGGACCTTGTCCCAGATCAAATGATACCAAGAAACTATGTTGAAATGAACTCGTTCCCTGACGTTCAATTTCACCAAATCGTGAGAGGTATGCGAAGATTGCGCCCTGCTTGCCAGACACTTCCCCTGGCATTAGCTTGGAATAATGTTCTGAGTATGGAGGATGTGGACGACACAATTGTTCAGAATGTTTACGACCGTAGTTAGAGGTTGACGCAAACCCTTGCCAAACAAGCTAAGGCTCTTTTGAATGGCAGCAGGTTGGTCCACTGGACTATCAGGGAATCCAGCCTGTGCAGGTGATTGTTCTTGGTGTGTTACAACCAACGAGCAACCCAGCTAAATTGGGTCAACTACTATCAGCACATGTCAACCCTCCACCACCTACACTCCCGCCACCCCGAGCACAAGTCCCAGTCACCCCAAACCAGCCAGCACCAGTGCTAGTCGCCCCTGCAATCCCAGGACAAGGTTTACTTGGTGCCCAAGCGCCAGCACAGGTCGCTCTTGACTACAGAGACATCGATCAGAGTGCCCTACTTAGATGTCCACTTGTGGTGGATAATGCTTGGGTCTGACCTGGTCATGACGGGACTAAGGCCCAGGGACCAAATCACGATCGGTCCCTTTACTGGCATCCCACTGAAGTGAACAGAATAACATTTGAACAGTTAGAATGCTACAACATCTGTTGATTGTCAGCGATGATTGACAGAACTATCAAGGAAACCATGATCCGCAACATACTTGGCGGAACTGGCGAAGGTAGTCGACTGTTGCGTCAATGACCTTCACGGCCCATATCTTGGGTAGATTATGTATTCATTGAGAGCAAATAAACGGTAAGCGCCTGACTCCTGTCAAACGATGTCCTTCATAACCTATTCAATCTCTTGGTTTTTGCCATTGCATTGCAAAACTGGGAGTGGCAATCAGAGAGAGGACCATGAGAGCGATGCCACAGCTGAGAAGTAACCAATATCTGCCAATTGATGTCGTTAACAATTCGGCCAATGATCCAGCAGCACATATGGGACAAATGCCTCTTTGCGGGCCCGTGCTTGACATCTATGATGGTGACGGGGATGGTCTCATGCACTCTGATGCAGCAGCCGAACTGGAAGAGCAAGATACCTCTCACTTCCCACAAGGAAGACATTCTGGCTTACTATCAGCCAGAGATGCGCCGATGGGATGTGAGGGCAGTGTGGGTAGGTTACCTCCCCCATTGAAGATGACAACGAATACCCCGCCAATCGTATCACACTGGCAATGAAATGATTGAACCCACAAAACATCCTACTATCATCCAAATTGAGCCGAGATCTTATTACACGTGACTTGGTACCGAAGCGTGGGGCCAAGTCCAATTCAGAATGTAACGACGAGCATAAATCTAGGAGACTCCGTTTAGGTTCTACCACTAGGCAGGTTTTCAATTGCGAGGAAGAGCGGATGTGAGGTGATCGATTCTATGACCAACACAACTCCTAGAGGCCAAGTGCGAGTTTTATGAGAAGAGAGTGAAAGATTATGTGCAGATCAAATGTCTCCCACGATCTCTAGGGTTAGGACATGAGTTTAGTATTTAGCATTTGATGGAGTTGTTGAATAGAAAGATGTTTTCATTGCTAACATGCGGCTGGCTATAACAAGTTGAAGTCGGCATGATGCAGCCTAAGAGGATGAGACTCTTAGATCATATCCTATCCATCCTGCATTTCAAGGGACGCCAAGAGATGCTGCTAGGTGTCTCACGGGCAACGACACCTCTGGCATTGGGAAAATTGTGAGGCTTAAATGTTTATTTCACATTTGAAGACATGCAATATGAATAGATTTCGATTATCTTTTAACTTTGACTGGGGCTATGGAACAAGCTGCCCTCTAGGCTCTCACAGTAATCCGATGAGACTTGGAGGGATCGTTGGCGTAATTTGATTTAACGATGTCCCAGGGTTCAATCTTCATTTACTATCGTGAGGCTCCTTGCTTGTACACCCTACTACTGGCAAGGTGACCAAATATAGTAGCGCACACATACAGTTTCTTGTATTTTTATATAAAGGCCATCTTATAACCCAGTTTCACAATCCTATAATCACTCTACTTGCAAACACCTCTCACTCAGATATCAGCCATCCACACCCCAGATTCTGTTCTCCTGTCACCTTATATACCTTGAAATCGTTCCTCCCAGATGAAATGGTCCCTGCCAACATGTGGAGACCACCCATGCAAAAGGCAAGGTAATCACATACCAACCATCTTTGACTAGCCGAGAGTATTAACCTTGTGTTTCTATCTAGAGAGCAAGCCAAGCCCGACACTGCCAGCACTGTAAGTTTGGGAAAGTAAGTACAATCCTTCCTATTATTAGCCAGAAAGGAATATTGATATTTTGATCTTGTGCAGAAGCCTGGCTATCAAGCCTGATGAAAGAGAGGTGAGGAGGAGTAAACCCAAGCCTCACCCTTGTAATGTCGTGGAAATAAGGTAAGCAATTATTCATTCCTGCCTTAAAGTATCATGCATCACTGAAGGTGAGGCAAAATATTAGCCTTGATGGCCGAGCCAAATATCAGAATTGCATGAGAACTCCCACTTTGAGCCAAAGGTGTAAGACTAGGAGTAAGTAAACCAATGCCTGTTAGAACTCACAATGTCAGAATGCTGTAAACTAACTCTTCTATGTCAGAGGGCGCTATGGCGATATCATATATGCCAAAAGGTGGTGCGGATTGATCAATCTGTGGGAACTGAGCAGCCGCTACAATACCTGGCATCGTGAGGTTTAAACATATATACAGGAGCGCTCATTAGATCCCAGGCGGCTAACAAACACTGAATTGGCATCTATCGTTATCTTCCCCAGCTCTATTAGGCCTGTCCAGTCATGCATGAAGCTTATTAAAAATAACTACCATGCCGACGACATCAAAAATGTTCATCGCCAGCTGCAGGTGCTGGTCAAGAACACAGCTAGAAAACTCAAGACAGCGAACGAGTGTGTAAACACAATGCAGGCTGGCGATGGTGCAGTCGGTGGACCGGTGAGTAGTGATTTTCCCCATTGAAGTTCAAATCCTCTCATATTAACAAATTTGCTCAGTAGCACCTTCAGTCTCAACATTAAGTAATCGCTCACGAGTAATAAGGATCCATATGGGTCGCCAAATAAATGTTCCCAATAGCTTGGTATCCGCCTCTTGACCACACCGGGAGCTCGACCAACTCCCAATGTGGAATTGTGTGGGTAATCCTGGCTTCTCTGGGCATGCATGCAGCTGGTCAAGGTAATCAAGGCGCAATGTGTGCAGGAGGAATTTAGATGCTCTCAAGATCTAATCGGTATGACAGGAGATGGCAGCTGGACATTACGTTACACACCATCAACTACTCTCCCTCTCTGAGAGCTTTTCATCCTAAACAAAGATGTTGACATTCAGGTGTGCCTCCTTGTCAACGATTGCAGTCATGCCTTGGGCCTGATGGTCCTGGAATGGGGTGCTGATGTAAGAGGGGATAGCAGCCAAACGCCCGAGCCTGATAGCGGGACAACACAGTAGTTTGACCGCAAGGTCTGTGATCAAACTAGACAAACAAGAGATTCCGTGAGGGTTAAACCAATGGAGAAAGATGCCCACGACAACGAAGTGGAGTACGATCATGTGGTGGGATGTATGGTTATGTGGGAGATATCAGGGTGGTACAGGGAAGAGCTGGACGAGCTGAGCTGGAGGAAAACGAGGAGAAAGAGGATGACTCCACTGACGATAACTACTCCACCGACGACAATGAGAAGAGGTGGTAGTGTAGGAGGTGGATAATTGTCAGGAGCGCCAGCAGCAGAGGGCAATTGTAATCGCAAAAGTAAGGTTATACACAGTATGTTAACTTAAGATCAAAATTCAATAACTCAAACACCATGAAAGGATGGCGCACAAGGGCCCTTGACATAATCCCAGATTGTAAGGCTAGATGGATGGGATTGGGATCAGAAATCCAAGTTGGAACCTGCAAGCTCTTCAATGCCATCTGATGCCCAGCAGATTAGAGACATTCAGGAGACTGTAAATAATGGCCCCTGGAAATCGCGACTCTAGAGGAAAGACTCCCACCACCATGTTAGGCTCATTGGTGCCATTGATAACTCTCCAGCTACCCCTCAGGCACCTTCACAGAACTCCTGACTGGCACCCTGTCCCACATGATCACCACATTCACTCCGGCTCCCAAAACACCTAATTATGGGACAATTGCTCAAACTCCCATTACTCCAAACAAAGGGGCTATTCAGCGGATTTCCACAATGCCGAATCCTGACACCCTTCCCCTTGTCCCTCTCCCCCCAATAGCCCCCCTCTCCCCCATCAACTCAGCTCTCCCTATGTCTCCAAGGATCTCAGATGCTGTGAGGATTGCTCCAGCTCCCATTGCTTGAAATGCTAGACCTGTTCTGCCACCTTCAACAACTCCGGTACTTACGACAGTTCATACGATTCACCTTGCACCCATAGCGCCTTCAGGCCCTTGAGTACTGAAATGTGGCTAAGGCGGGGGGCCACGAAATCAGTAAAGCTGAAGCTAAACCGACAAAGCTGCCGTATTGCCAAATAATACATTCAGACTTTGGAGACTATGCTTTGCCTTTTTTGATTTCCCAAGCCATGTCTGATGGTGATCCCCTTGTGCGGTTTGAATGTCTAGAAGTGTCTCTACAGTGTAGTGTGTATTTTAGCTAGTCTCAAAGTAATTATACCATTACGCCATTGCTTTTGCGTCTCATACCTATTGTAATCTCTCACACCAGGCACTGTGTAAGATATTGATGCCCTTTCCCCCTCACTCTGCCATCGGTGACAGCCAGTTTCATCTCGTCTGAGCAGTGTTAGTACTAGGAACTCTTCTTGACTGACAGCATCTAGAATTTTCGATCCATAACCGGACTGGCGTCGCAGTACTATGAATACTGTTATCTGGACATTCAACAGTATTGATTCAACGTCCAGAGATGAGAGAGTTTTTGCTATTATTCTGATCCTTTTTGGGTGTGGCATATGGCTTGCTAGAAGTAACGTTGTGAACTGATATTTGTTGTGGCTAGATTAGACCATGTCTTCTACCTCAGTAACATCAATTTCGTCAAATCTATTCACATCACAGTCTTCAAACGACGAGAATTGAGCAGCTCTCGATAAAGAAGATAGTGTTGAGGAATAGAAAACCACATTCCACTGGTGTGACTTTGCATACAATACCAAGTGATAGTCTGTGATTACCCATCACTCCAGCTCTATGCCATAGTGTATAAGTCCAGAAGTGTCCTGTTGAACCAAATATAAATTTGCAAACTCCTGCTCATCACAATACTCGAGATCCATCCACTCACCTAAATCTCTATATCCTGTTAATCCTCTTGCATAGCGTGCAATAACCGGGTAATATTTCAACATGAGAAGAGAAGAAGCAAATTAACACGCGAACAGACTACTTGAGTAAGCATGCTAGTCTGTTATGGATATCATGTTTTACGAGATTCAATGGGTTCCTGTCAGCCACATCAGCAGGGCAGCAATCAGATCATGTGTAGACGTGACGTAGTACCAAATTCCATGGAATCCTGCAGGGAGCCAACTCGGGGAACACAATGGAGCAATTGGAATTAGAGTGGGAGCGACACTATACCAGTTAGCAGAGGATCCAGATCAGGAACACAGCAGAACCAATTGGGCACCTTGTGAATGTCAAGCTACCAACCATCACATCAGAGCCGTTCTCGGGTACTAAATAAAACCAGTGCCATCATAAGGCCAGGCAAATGGGTCCGGAGATCAACAATACAACCCAGGGTGGATATCAAACCCAAAAAGAGGCCCGATGGGCAAGAGTATTTGGAAATGGTTGATTTAATCGACGATAGCAGCGATGCCTAATCAAACTTGTACCATGGGGAGAAAACCAAAGCAGCTACTGTGAGTGATAGAGAGGTGTAGGATATCGAAGAAGGCACAGCATTCACGAAGTGGCATGGCTCACAGGCAGCTGGCCAACATTGATATAGTGGCCTGACACCGTTGCGAAATTCAACCTCTACAGGATCACTGTAAGTGTCTATTGTCAAGTGGATGACACTAGCTCATGGATGTATAATACATGTTAGAGTCTACAGTCTACTGACAATCCGGTCTTTTAGCACAGCACAATATTTGTCCTAGCTGGACACCAATAGTATCACCACTAATGGCATCAGAAGCGTGAGTGGACCAAGGGAAACGGATGCCCCATCTGATAGGCATATGGGACCGATGATCGACATGTGGCAAAGCACGGTGACAGTGGTAGAAAGGGTGATACTAAGGAAGGCGATGGTTCTGATGCTCAAGTAGACTCTTTTTGATAACCCACTCCCGAACACAGTTGCTTTAACGTCAGTGGTGTACACGGTTTGGAGTAAGGCGCAGGATGCAATATCTGATACAGGGTATATGAGAATGTCGGAGGAGAGTGTCAAGTAAGTAAGGTAATCTAGGCACCGATGATATAACGCAGAATAGGGTATTATCAACCACAGCTTTGTCAAAAATACACATCTGTCAGAGCATATTTATTGTACCATATCATGGTGAATATCTAATGATTATACAATCTTCTGAAAGAGCATACGGCTATTGTGTGAAGGGTTGATTACCTTCTAGCAGGCGGCAGCTTCATGTGCTCACCCAATAGATATGAGGTTAGTCTCAAATGGTTTATTAAGCAGTGATTGTGGCTGACTGTGAACTGGGTGTAGGTCTTGATGTTGAAGTTCCTTGAAACAGACATTGCCAACTTGATATACAGCAAGTATTTTGATAGTGTGAAAAGGCAAGGGATGCTGGACTGGATGTTTTGAAGCCTATCAATAGGAACGATAATCTGCCTGCTTTGTGCGATGCTGTGCCATGCACTATGGGTATGGTAAACCGGGATATATAAGACACGACCTTACTTCAAGCATGCTTTAGTTAGAGGTTAGAGTATCTGAAGCTTGAGGTAGGTTATAAAAGACCAAGATGGCTGATAGATGACTGAAACTCAAGACCATATCATGAGGCAGACAAATACCTGGCTGAGGTTTGCAAAGGAGTCGCGGGTAGCATTATTTGGAATCTTTGTCAAACAATCTCTTCCAGGGTTGAGAATCAGCAGAGCGTCCGGCAGGAGTGTTGTGAAGTCTTTACGGACGACAACCACGCCGCTTACTCAGAATTGCAGCGTCAGCTAGCTGGCAAGAGTTGCGGACAGCCTGCGATGTGAAGAGAAACACCAATTGACACAGTAGTCCGGAGCATAGGAAGGGGCGAAGATAGCCAGGATCAGCCACAGGAAAGATCCAAGTCATTGGATTTCAGCCAGAATTCAGTTGACTAGGAGTCTAGGTTTCTAGATTCATATCCAGCCAGTCTAGAGGATGTCGTCACACTTTAGACCCAGGACAGGTGAGCACCAGGAGCTCTGGTCCATCCAGTGGTGTATCACTCAGCATATAGGATTCTCGGCCCGGGTAGGCTCCATTTGTGAAGAGTGGAATATACAACACGATGCAGAGGGCAGGCATGACAAACTGGGTATCAGAAGGGGTAATAATGAGAATTTTGGGCATGTATAGTTGTTGAAATAAATTTAGATTATGCAATTGGGTTGTGACGAGAATTGGAGGGGTATCTAGAGTAGAAATGCAAAATATTAAGAAATGACATCCTGATAACAGAAAAATAGTGAATAACACGTCACGAGAAAGTACAGAAGAGGGTCAGACACTGAGATACACGTCAGGAGAGGGTCTAGATTACTGGTGAAGAATGGAGGGCCAATGCCAAGGCTATTGGGAATAAACAGTAGAGCATAAGAGGCTATCTGAACGGTATCAGAGGTTATCGGCAGGGTATCCAGACACCTGGGAGATCAATCAGGAGAGAACAGGGAGGATGTGGATGCTTCACCAAGAGGTGAAAAATCAAGACGAAAGAAGTATTAGATAAGAACCTGAGGAGGAGAAGGCTAGATGTTGGACAATAACGAGAAGGCGTCTAGAAGAGTGTTGAGGTCATATAATACGATCAGGAGGCAAGAAGCAAGCGTCAAGTGTTGTCAGAATGGACAGGACAGAACGGATGGTGTCCGGATGGTGTCAGGACATGGGAGAAGGCTAAAAGATGTTCCAGATATGACGCGAATCTGACGTAGCATCCAGAGTGAAGGTTTATGTTTTAGGCATTCTGTAGGTCCTGAATGTAGGATACACATGATGCAAAGTAATAGTTTTTCCTAATTGACCTTCACAGCCAATACCTTAAGTAGATTATGTCTTCATGGAGAGCGATGAAACGTTAAGCGCCCGCTTCCTGTAGAACCCGGTTCTTGATAACCCACTTGATCTCTTGGTCTATTGAAATTGTGTGGGAAACCTGAGAACAGCAATCATAGAAGGGACCATGCGAGTGAGGCCACTGCTAAGGAGGTACCATTCTCTCTTTATTGATATCGTCTCCAATGGGGTCAATGACCCAGCAGCACATATAGGACAAATGAATGTCTGCAAGGCATGGCCTGATGTCGATGATGCTAACAGGGATGGTGACTGGGAGTCTGATACAGCAGCCGAACTGGTAGAGCAAGATGCCACTTACTTCCCACAGTGAAGACTTTCTGGCTTACTATTGGCCCCGGATGGGACGACTGGATGGCAGGGCAGCATGCATAGTTAACAGTCCCCCATTGGAGATGAGATTTAATGCGCTGCAAATAGTTACCCCTTAGCTATCAAATCCTAAAACCAACCAAATATGCTGGTATCATCAAAGTTGCAACGAGATCTTATCCCAGGTTACGCGGTACCAAAGGTTATGGCCAAGTCCGATCCAGAATGATGTGATGAGTGTAATTCTAGGAGACTGCATTTAGGCCCTATCACTAGGGAGTTTTAGAATCGTGAGGAGGAGTGGAAGTGCAGTGCTTTGTTCGATGAGCAACGCATCTCTGAAGTCTACATGTGAGGTCCGTAGAAAGAGTGTGAATGGTAACACACAGATAGATAGTCTACCTATATCTCTAGTCTTAGTAGTTTAGTTAAGTATTTAGTATTTCAAGGTGTGGTTGAATAGAAAGATGTTTTCATTGCTGACATGAGTCTGGCCATATTAAGTTGAAGTCAGCGTGAGGCAGCCTAAGAGGGTGAGGCAGTTAGATCACATCTTATGATTTGTTTGCCCCAGAGGACGCCAAGAGACGCCTTGGTCCCTCTCTTGGGCAACTACATCTCATGGTAGCAGCAAAATCTTAATGTTTAAAGGTATATTTGACATTTCTTGAAGACTTACAATATGTATAGATTTCAATTATCTATTGACTGTGACTAATGCAAGGGATCAAGCTCCTCTCTAGTCCCTAACAGGAATCTGATGAGAGGAATCTTGGGCCAAATTGGACGATACCAGTTCCCAGAGTTTAATGTTTGTTTACCATCATGACACTCTTTGCTTGTACACCCAACTACTGGGTGGGCGACCAAACATGGTAGTGCACACACATGGCCTCTGATACATTTATATAAAGGCCCACTTCTACCCCACCATCTTCCCAAATCCATCAATGCTCTCCTTGCCAACACCTCAGGCACAGATATAGGCCATCCACGCCCCAGGCTCGACTCTTTTCTCCTCTATTTAAACCATCAAATTGTTCCTCCCAGATGAAATGACCCCTGCCAACAAGTCAAGACCTCCTGGGCGACATGTGAGCTAATTACATACCACCTAATCTTAGACTAGCCGACAGTATTAATCCTGGATTTCAATCCAGAGAGCCAGCCACCCCGGACTCTCAGCCAACTAAAGCAAGAGCTGTAAGTTTGCGACAGTAGGTGCAATCCTTCCTATTATTAGGCAGTAAGCAATATTGATATTTTGAACTTATGGAAACGTCCGGCTATCCTGCCCTCACGAAATGGATGCAAGGAGGAGCAAACGCAAGCCTCCCATTCGCACTGTCACATCAAGATCATAACCAATTATTCATTAATACTCTTGAGAATAATGCATCGCTGGAGATAGAGCTAAATATTAGCCTACATGGCCAAGTCAAAAATCTGAAGTGGACAAGAACCCCTACTTTGAGTCAGATATGCTAGATTTCAAGTAAGTAAATGATAGTCTACTAGAACTGACAACATCTGGATGCTGTAAACCCACTCTTATATTTCTGAGAGCACAGTGGTGATATGATATATGCCGAAAGTTGGTCTGGATTCAAGAATTCCCGGGAACTGACTGTCCCGTATGCTCCCTGGGTTCGAGTGGTCAAGGCTTATATAAAGCACTGCTGATTCGATCCCGGGCTGCTGACCAACCCTCAATTCACATGTATCATTGTCTTTACCAGCTCCCTTAGACCTGCACAGTCATGCATCAAGCTTATAAACCCAAGCAGCCTGCCGACGATGGTAAAAACATCCATCTCTAGCTGAAGATGTTAGTTAAGAACATAGCTAGAAAACTCCAGAAAGTGAACCTGTGTCAATATGCCAAGCGAACTGGTATTAGCACAGTCGCTAGACCTCCTAGTATGTGATTTTCCCCAGTCTAGTTCATATGCTCCCATATTAACACATGTGCTAAGTAGCACCTTCCATCTCGACATTCGGTATTCCTTCATGGGTTATAAGAATTCAGATTGTTGTCCAAATGAATGCTCCTAAAGCTGGGCATCCAGTCCTTGGCCACACCTCGTGAGCCAACAATTCCCAAAGCCAAAGGGTGGAAGGAATCCTGGCATCACTGAGGATGCATGGGGTAGTTGATGCCTACAAGGCCCCATCGGTGGAGAAGCAAATCAGATGCCCGAGATATCTCATTGGTGTAACACTAGATGGCAGCTGAGCATTATGTCACATACCAGGAGCTCCACTCCATCTCCGAGAGGTTATTTTTCTGAAAGAAGCTCTTGATATTCGACGTGGCTTCCTGCTAATGATGGCAGATATCCCTTGTACCTAATGGTCCTCATTAGGAAAAAAACAAGTGTACTTTTTTCTGCACCCTCTGCATCCTGAGACCCCTGTTTGGATCCTGAATATATGCAAACTATCTTCCTGTGAATTCCGGGAACTAACGTTTGGCCAGTTCACTAGTGGCTGATTTCACCTTGATTGCACTTAGTGGCAGTTCCTAGAGTCTACTATTTTGGGGACATGCAGGGGTTCAAAGTGGTGGAGTTATATTTTGCTGTCAAAAGCTTCAGTTATCGATTGGTCAGTCATCAGATCCAGTGAAGTTCTGAAATTTTGCATGTAGCTAGAATAAACCCCAATTTATCAGATAAGCAAAAGTGTTTTTCTCTCTGAACAATTTCATTTTTCTCAGGAAGCAAACTCATTATCAGTATGCAAACTGACATTCCGGATGCAAACTGGTTTTCAGGAAGAGCCAGGATGCACAGGAAGACCAAAATGCAAACTTGGTTTATTTGCTGATGCTGGAATCGTGTGCCAACATGGGAGAAGATGGCAGCCTAAAGCCAGAGTCTGCTAGCAGGATCCATTCGTATATTGACCCCAAAGTCTGGGATTCCACTAGGCAAACAAGACATTCTGTGAGGGTTCCAGAAGAAGAGGAAGAGAATATGACAAGGACAACAAAGCCGGCGACAATTAGGAGGGCATGAGTATGTGTACGGGGGAGAAATCAGAGTTGGACAGGGCAAAGATAGACAATATGGCAGAGCAGGAAAATTACGAGGAACAGGAGAAGTCCATCGATGACAACTGCTCCGTCACTGACGACGATAATAATGAGGAGGAAGAGGGTGAGGTTGTGGAGGTGGTGGATAATTCTCAGGAGCACTAGCAGGAGAGCACAAATGTCATCCCATAACAAATTTTCTATCCTTTAAGTTAAGATAAGATCGAAATACAAAATCTAAAACATGCATATAGAATGGGGCAGCAGGGCCCTTAACACAATCCAGCCTAGCAAGGTTATGGCAATCACATTAGGGTCAAGAATTTGAGAAGGAGATGGTGAGCTCTTCTATGCAATCAGATGCCAAAAAGATTAGATCCATTCCACAGGATGTTAATAGTTGCTGATGAATATTGCGAATCCTGATGAAAGAAGCCTACCGGTGTGTTAGGCTCCTTGGTGCCATAGACAGCCCTCCGGCTGGCCCCATAGGAACTTTTGCAGAACGTCTGGCTCCCCCCCTCTGCCCCATGATCCTCACCTTCACTCTGGCTCTCAGAATACCAGAGGCTGCAACAATTGCTCAGGCTCACAGGATGCCGAACACAGGGCCTATTCCACCGTCTTGCACAATGCCCAATCCTAGGGCCTATTCCACCGTCTTGCACAATTCCCAATCCTAGGACACTCCCCATAATTCTCCCTCTGCCAATTGACCCCCTTGCCCCAATCATCCCAGAAGTTTTTTAGCTCTGTGGACCTCAGATACTGCACCCATTGCTTCAGCTCCCACGGCTCGAAATGTTTCCTCTAGTCTGCCGCCTTGTACAACCCCTGCTCTTGCGACCCTTGCCACGATTCACCCTACGTGCATTCCTCCTCCAGCCCCTGACTCCGAAAATGTCGCCACAGTAGGGGGGACAACCATGCAATAGCCTCAGGTACACCAACGAAGCTGCCAGATTGGCAAAAACTCATTTCGGCCTTTGGAGCATGTTCATTGGCTGATTATGTTTCTCAAGCTGTCTCTGATTGTGATACAGTTTGGTGGTTTGAATGTTTGGAATTGGCTCAATCGCGTGGTCTGTATTTTAGCTAGTATCACAGTAATCATAGCATTGCATCCTTGCTTTAGCATCTCATACCTATTGTGATCTCTTGTCTCACGTACTGTGTAACATAGTGATGGCCTTTCCCCTTACTCTGGCCTGGGTGACTGCCATCTTCGCCACGTCTCAGCAGTGCTCGTACTTGAAATTCTTCTGGACTGACAGTGGCTCGCTTTGTCGATCCACAAGCAGACTGGCATCAGGGGACTGTGAATACTGTAATCTGGATATTGAGTGGTGTTGATTTGATGTCTGGAGATGAACTTTATTTTTTCCATTGTTTTATTGCTTTGTGGGTGTGGCATATTTCTTGCTGCAATTAACATTGCTAAACGATACTTATTGTGGGTATATTTCACCCAGCCTCCCACCATAGTGACACTAATCATGTCGATCCATTTCACACAACTGTCTTCAAACGATCAGGTTTGGGCAGGTCCAGATAGCGAAGATAGTGAGGAATAGAAAACAACATTCCACAAGAGTTACTTTACAATGAATACCTAGTGATAATCTCTGATGACCCATCACCACGGCCGAATGTCATAGCCTATAAGACCTGACAAGTCCTGTCAAACAGAGGATAACTTTGCAATCTCCTGCTACTGGCAACACTCGTGATCCATCAACTTCTCCTACTTCCTTATACCCTGATAATTCTCTTGCTCAACAATGACTAACCGGCTAGTATTGAACATTGCCTAGGGAGCAAGCCAATACATGCAGTGAACCAACTCCTCGAGTAGGCAACCGGGGCCGGGGTAGACGCGACATCGTAAAAGATTCAAATGGTTCCATTAAGCCCACTTGGCAGTTAGGCAATCAGAACAGGTGTATACGCGAAATAGTATCAGATTTCATGAAACCCACTAGTCAGCCAACCTAGGGCAAACAAGAAAGCAATGAGAACAGGGGTAAGCATGATATGATACCTGACAGCAAGGGATACTGATCGGGAATAGAGCAGGACTAATCAGGTACCTCCCGGATATCAAACTACCAACCATCACGTCGGTGCTCTTCTCCAGGGGCAAATAATATAAGTGTTCTGATAAAGCCATCCTAGGCCCCCTGGAGATCAATATTACAAGCCAAGGCAGATATCGAACCGGAAACGGAGCCCGATAGACAAGAGTATTTGAAAATTGTTGATTTAAGCGACAATAGCAGTGATGGATACCAAAACTCAAATGACGGGAAGGAAACAGAATCAGATACTGAGATTGATACAGAAGAGCTTCATGATGAAGAAGGAACAGCATCCATGGAGTGGTATGGCTAGCAGGCAGCTGGCCAAGAAAGAAATAGTGACCCTACAACTGTGCGAATTTGAACCAGTTCCTGATTGTACAATGAATCTATTGTTAAGTGTACACCATTAGCTCATGGACACATAATTGGTGCTAAAGCCCATGGTTCACTGATGTTCAAGTCTTCTAACAGAGCACGATATTCGTCCCAACTGGCAATCCACAGGATTACGACATCTGACATCAGAAGCTCAAGTCCACTTGATGAATCATGCATACCAGGATAAGGGCATATGGGGCTGACAATGCACACGAGGCGAAACCTGGTGACAGGTGTAGAAAGAGCAATATTAAGGAAAGTGATCATGATGGCTCTGATGCTCAAATAACCCCATTTTGATAAGCCACTCCCGAAGGCCATTGCTTTAATATCGCAGCTGTAAACAGTTAGGAGTAAGGCGCAGATTGCGATATCCGATATAGGGTATATTCAACCGGTGGAGGATAGTGTGAAGCATGTAAGACGACCTAGGCACCCATAATACAATGCAGTATACTGTATTGACACCAAAGCTTCGGCAAAACCATAAATCAGTCAGAGCGCAGTTCTTGTACCATATCAGGGTGAATATTGAAAGGTTATACAATTTTCCGAAAGACCCTATAGACATTGCGCAAGATGGTTGATCACCACACAGAAGGGGACAGGTTCATCCGCTCAGCCATTGGGTATGAGGTTTGTCTCAAGTAGTTTCTTAAGCTGACATCGTGGCTAAATGTGAACTGAGTGTAGGACTTGATGTTGAAGTTCCTTGAAACAGATATTGCCAACTTGATATACAGCAAGTATTTTGATCGTGTGAAAAGGCAAGGGAGGCTGGACTGGGGGTTTTGAAGCCTATCAATAGGAAGGATAATATACCTGCTGTGTACGATGCTGTGCTATGCCCTGTGGGCATGGTAAACCTGGATATATAAGACACAATCTCACTTCAAGCATGATTTATTTAGAAGTGAGAGAATCTGAATCTTGAGGTAGGTTATAAAATGCCAAGACGCCTAGTAGATGACCAAAACTCAAGACTATTTCATGAGGCAGAAAAATACCTGGCTCAGGTTCGCAAAGGAGACACAACTAGCCTTTATTTGGATTCTTTGTCAAACAATCCCCCAAAGGCTTGAGAATCGGCATAGGCTCCGGTGGGAGCTTGCAAAGATTGAAATGAGGTTTACCACGCAGTTTATGCCGACCTGCAGCATCAGCTTGCTGTCTAAAGTTGTGGACAGCCTGCAATGCGAAGTGAAACACCCATTGATGTACTAGTCAGGAGCCCAGAATAGTGCCCCGATGGCCTGGCTCGGTCGCACTGAACAGATATGTTGTTATATTTCACCCAGATTTCAGTTCACTTGGAGTATAGGTTTCGAGATTCAGATCTAGGCAGTCTTTATGACGGATGTCACAAAGCTGCAGAACCTGGATGGGTGAGTGCCAGTAGCTCTAGTCTATCTAACCTTCGAGGATTCTCACCCCTGGCATGCTCTAGTGGTAGAGAGTGGTAATATACAACACGATGCTAATGGTGGGCAGGATGAAGTGGGCATCGGAGGGGGTAATTAGAAGAATTTTGGCCATAGAGAGTTATTGAACCAGATTATGATTATGCAATAGTGATGTGATGAGAATCTGAAGGGTATCTATAGTAGAAATGCGAAATATTAGCTAGTCACTTCTTGATAACATATAAATCTTGAATGAAACATCACAATGAAGTAAGTAAGAGGGTGCGACTTGGAAATACACGTCAGGACAGCATCTAGAATATCAGTCAAGGATTAGGGAGCAAGCTCTAGACTATCAAGACTCAGCCATATAGCATCACAGGATATTGGGAGGGTATCTGGGTGCCAGCGAGATGCTTCTGAAGAGGATAAGCGGGGATCTGAATGCTTCACGAAGAGGTGAAAAATGAAGACGAAAGGGGTATTTCCTAAGAACATCTGGAGCAGTAGGCTTGATGTTTGGCGGCAACCACAAGTTTCCGGAAGAAAGGCGAGGTCATCTAACGTTATCAGAAGGCAAGATGCATGGGTCAAACGTCGTCGAGACGTTCAGGACGGAGGGGTCTGTGTCCTGAAGGTGTCAAGACATGGGACAACACAAAGAAGATCAACAGGATGCGACGGTGATCTCATAATGCATCCTGTGTGAAGGTTTACATTTTGCACATCCTGTACCTCCTGCACATCAAACGCACAGAATGCAAAGTAATATTTTTGCTTGATGCTTTTGCTTCACCTTCCTCTCATCGGCCTTCTTTTTCTTGTCAACTGCCATTTCTTGAACGATGTAGTTTTGCTTGACCTAATTGGATGGTTTGACAATTGATTATCTTCACTTGTGTTTTTTTGATTTGAGGTCATCCCTGCGAGGTCTCCTACCCAAAGATTCACTCTATCCAGGAAGTCTTCTTCAGCATGAGTGACTTGCCAGATTACCACTTGCTCTTCCATGTTATTGGTATCTTCACAAGTCACTAGTGCTACTAGTCCTCCTCAGGTAGTTGGTCTGCAATTGCGTTTCACAAATCTGCTCATGTTACCTGGATCTGAATGCTTAGGTTGTCTGTTTCCAGCATGAATCTTTCAATGTCTCGTTTGTATTCAATTCGTGACATTTGCTTTGAAACATTTTCTGCAATGTGTGCGGAAGCGAACTGTCGGAGTATCAGGTCTCAGAACAGATTCTATACCTTATAGCCATTTGGTCGGTAGATCCAAATTTACCATATATCAGTTTGTGGTAAGTGGTGGCAATATTTGCAACTTGTGCCACAGGATCTGAATCGAAAAACCAGAACTCTCTACCACTGACACTTCATCCCATTCTTTTTGAAAGGGAAACCAATTATCATTTTTCAGCACAACTGTGCAGAGAACTATAAAGTATTGACCACCCTCTTTTGCAACACTAATGTTTTAGCAGATGTGTTCTTGTTCAAGAGCCCTAGTTAGCTCCTGATGGCACTGCTTACTCTCACTCATCCTTTGATTTAATTCTACTAGAAACGACTAATAATCAGAGACTTAGGACTGCTGCCGATATTAGCAAATCTAGACTTTGATCTTCTTTGCACCTACAGATCTGACCTGCTTCTTCACGTTAATGGCAATGTGCTTCAACTTGAGATTCTTTCTGGAAAAGAGAAATTCACCCTTTGGAATATTTGCAACAACAGACGGATAAGCTCAACACAACGGAACAATCATAACCTTGGGCTAAGCGTCCTGGACGAGGGGCTACCAACTTCCCAAACGTAGGCGACGGCAAGCATTACTCCCACCCAAGGATCTGACATCGAGCACCA
This sequence comes from Tuber microsphaerosporum, assembly GCA_003521225.1. NCBI lineage: Eukaryota > Fungi > Ascomycota > Pezizomycetes > Pezizales > Tuberaceae > Tuber > Tuber microsphaerosporum. The sequence goes on from QOVD01000840.1 coordinate 28,707, forward strand.
AGGCAGTGCAATTCCACAGGTGAGCTTAGCCAAGGGCTGCGAACGGTGAGGGAGGCTGCGTGAGAGGATAAAAGGTAGGCAGTTGGGTGCCAGCGAGGGGAGGGGTGGAGCTATTACGGAGCAACCGGACGAAACCAAGAAGGAGGAGGAAGGGTAGCCAACTCGCTAGAAACAGGAGACTAGCAGGCCAGAGCCGAATGTTTTCCGAAGCCGAAACGAAAGACACGACTGAGATGATACTAACTGAAGCGTTCCCCATCAAGGGTAGAAAGTTCGTGAGAAGAAGAGGTACTTCGGTAGGGAGTCCGGACACCGCAACGCCAACGGTAAACGTAGAAAAAAGGGTTACCGACCGTGGAATCGCTAAGCGAGGGCAGTGAAGCAAATGCGGCGATAGGGGGGAGAGAGCGAGCGTGAACCCCCTAGATAAAGACCGCCCGAGAGCAAAGCAATGAGAAGGGGAACAGAGGGGAGAGGGAGGTAGTTGCGTCACCCTCATAGGCAACAAGGGCATCAGAAGAGGGGAGAGGGGGGCGGGTGGTTGATGATAGTCCCCATGGTGTTGAGATTTCAATTGCTGGAGGTATAGAGGATATGGTTCATGACTAACTACTCAACGTTTTTTTTTTTCTTTTTTCTATTTTTTTATATCATGTGCTTTGATTTTCAACTACAAGACTCAAAGACTACATGAAGCGGTAGCTATGGTAAAGAAAAGCCCCAACCCCTCCGAGAAGGCTGGAAAAAGCCATCGCCCCAAGTCACTATGGTCCGGGACCAACCGCACAATCTCGGCTAAATAAAATACAAAAATACTCTCAAAAATCAAGCAGAAGAAAACAGGAAACCCAGCAACCTGCACAACCCCAACCGACACCGAGCGTTCTGCCAGCCAAAACTAAAGAAACCAAATTCATATCCTAGTAGCAAACATAGAGAAAACCAAAGGCATTGATAGCAGAGGGGGTCTGCCATGGCTAGAAATGTCAAAGTGAACAGAATATTATATCCCAGCCGAAGGAACGAAACCGCTAACTGAGGCAGTGCAATATGACTAGAGACCGAAACCAAGGGGTGCCCCCATAAGCTGCAAAGGGCAGGAGGTGGATGGACGACCGAACCGGTGAATAGCCGACCGTAGAAAGGAGTGATAGCGGTAACCGAGCCACTGGACGAATATCGGAGGAGGATAGAGGGAGGGGTAGCCGGCTCGCTAGAAACAGCCGACAAACAGGCCATAGCCTTGGGATTTAGGAAGAGGACGCAAAAGCGGGAACCGAGATGTTACTGACCAAAGCTTTCCCCATCAAGGGTCGAGCTTACGAGACGAAAAGGTACTCTCGCCAGAGTCCGGACACTATAATGCCAACGGTAAACGTAGAAAGGAGGGTTGCCGACCGTGTGTATGTTGCTAAGCGAGGGGAAGCAACAACCAGAAGAGGATGAAGAATTAAACGGAACCACAAAACGGCCCCTAGAAACACGCTTGCTCTGGGCGAGATGATGATAAGGGCCGAGGGGGGGGCAGGGAGCTGTCCTAGGCCAAAGCCAATAGAGGAACAGGCTTTCGTGGATGGAGTTGACGATGATTTCTCATTGTGTTGAGATTTCAATCGCCGGAGGTGCAGAGCAGATCTTTCGTGGACTAAATACTCGATGGTTTTGTATTTTTTGTTTTATTGTTTTAATAGATTTAATTCGTTTGCAAAGTAAGAACTAACTAGGGACGAAAGCTAACAAAAACGGCTAGGCATGAAAGCTAAAAACGTCCAACTGCTGTCCATCCCGTGCGCCCAATGCTAAAACCCTCTGATCCTGCCCGACAGGGTAACTACTTTGTCTAGAGGTAGAAGTCAAAGTCCCGTACTATGGGTAGAAACTACAAAGGAACCAACAGGCCAGAAACCTTCGAACCAAAAATCCTCCGCAGCTGTGCAGCCCACCAAGAGAAAAACGAAAACGAGAGTGAGAAACCTATGAACCATCACAGAAGACTTCAAGACCAGCATGAAACAAACCCCGAATATCAAACCGTAGGCTATACCACCGGACCTGAGGATACAAAAGGGGTAATACTACCCGGGTCTTATAGACTGGGAAGAGGGGCTGAAGGAATCCCAGCGGGAGATGCATAAGACGAGCAGGCGCGGCGGAGACGTGTGGCGTAGGGCAATGCACTAAGGGCCCACTGGAAAACAAGACCCGGAGGGTGCATGCCCCAAGGGGCAGAGGCGCTTGGTCTGAACCCCGTACAACTAACCAGTTTCACTGCCACGTACTCAGCCATGACAGATCCCGAGGCCAGAAGATCAGAAGGGACAGGGACCCAGAGGAGGAGGCGAGGCTTGAGGCACGAGAGAAGGGGATCCCAGGGGAGGAGTGCCGAGGGGAGCGAGAGCAGCCATCTAGTAGTAGGGTACTAGCCAGGGACCGGATTGTAGCTGTAACAGAGCAACTGGACGAAACTGAGAGGAGGAGGGTGGCCGGAGCCAGAGGAAAGGATGGCGGAGAGGTAGACCCAATCAAGAAGTGCGAGATCGAGTGACCGAAGCGAGATCACAGCTTTTCAACGATCCCGACCGTACCAGATACTGCACCCCGGAGATAGTGCAATACCAGGCAGCAGAGCCACCGGGGCCACTACTTCACCAATAGCCCAAAACTGCAGCAGGTCATTGAGGAGAGAGGGGTTGCCGACCGTGTGCAAGCGCTAACTGCGGGAGCAAAGCGAAAGCGGGTGAAGGAGAGAGGAGCGACCGTGAACCCCCTAGACAAAGACTGCCCCAGCGTAATGCCATCAGAAGAGGAACAGAGGGGAGAGGGGGGGTTCTAGCGTTACCCTCCTAGGCAGCAAGGCCATCAGAAGAGGTCAGACGGGGGAGGGTGGTTGACGATGATTCTCATGGTGTTGATATTTCAATTGCCGGAGGTGTAGAGGAGATGGTTCATGACTAACTACTCGACCTTTTGTTTTTTTTTCTTTTTTTCTTTTTTTTATATTCTTTTAATTTGTTTAAGGTACAAAGCCATCTGAGCGGTAGGTAAGTAGGCAACAACCTCCAACTAGAGTCCATCCTGTAATTCCCTGAAGCTAAAACCATATGCCCCTGCCCAACGCCAGCGGACACCCGCATCAACACTCGGTACTATGGGTAGAAACTACTCAAAGAGACCAAAGGCCTGAATACCAGGAACCAAAAACCTCCACAGTCATGCGACCGAAAGCAAACAACCCAACCAACAGTCCACCTAACATTGATACAAGAAAACAAAACTCCTAAATCCCTCCTGGTTTCAACCCCAGGCTACCCCCCACTCCGTGACAGAGCTGTAGCACTGAGCGGCCTCATACACAGACCTGGCACACAGGCCTCGGGGCTAACCGACCGAAAGGGTATCGTAGACTCACACCATTCGCGAGGTGTGTGGCAGCGGAGAAGTAGACCTTAGCCCACTGGAACACAGGACCAGGGTGGGTGCTTGCCCCAAAGGGCAGAGGCGGAGAGGATTGAGCCACCGAGCTAGCGAAAGAGTGGAAGGTAGCTGTAACAGAGCAACTGGACGAACCGAGAGGAGGAGAAGGGGTAGACCTAAGGAACAAAGTACGTGGCTGACCGACCGAAACAGGATCACGACTTGTTGACTTGCGTACCGTGCCGACGGAGCCAACTGGAGATAGTGCAATACCAGAAGGCAGAGCCACCGGAGCTTCTACTTCGCAGATAATCCGAATCTGCAATGCTGACAATTGAAGATACCAGGGGTTGCTGACCCTCTTTGCGTGCTAAGCGAGCCTAGTAGAGGCGGAGAGGATGGTGGGAATGGCCCCCTCAGACCCGTAGGAAAAGCGCTTTCCCAAGGCTAGACCATAATAAGGGAGAGAGGAGGCGGAGCGTCACCCTCCTAGGCGAAGAGGCTATCAGGAGACGGGACGGGGAGGTCGGTGGGCCCGACGATGAAAGCTGTGGTGTCGAGATTTCAATCGCCGCGTGTGTAGAGGAGATGGTTGGTGGACTAACTACTAAACGGTTGTTTTTATCTTTTGTATCTTTTTTTTTATTTTTTTATTTCAAGTATATTCGGTTACAACCACCGAGGCCCAAAAACTATTTACAGCGCAAGGTATGACAGAAAAAAAGCCCCACGATCCAACCCGGTGCTAGTAGAAAATGCCAATATCCTATAACCCTCTGGTGTGGGCCCAACCGCACGATTCCGTGAACAAAAGAGAAATACAAAGCCGGCTAAGCGGACAACCAAGCTTGTCGCCAAAACCCCAAGAGCAGGAAACAACAGGTAAACGACTTGCCGTAACCTTCTACCAGCTAAAAAATCAAAAACCATGGCGAGAACGACGAACAATGATAGTAAGGTCTAACCAATACAAAGTGAAAGGAAAGACAAACAAGAATACCAGGAGAAGAAAACCCAAACGAGACCTAGAATAGAAAGCTACACTAAAGAACTCGAAAGGGGGTGGGCCATCACCTGTTGTAAAACTGGGGCAATCATAACACCAAAGAAACCGGAAAGCAATTACATTGATCAAAGGCAGTGAGTTAGCCCAAGGAGGTAGTGCAATACCATCGACTGCCGTAACCGAAGAGAGCGACCATGGGCAGTCACGGGGGGCAAATGGAGCCACCAGGCGGAGAGGATCCCGGCCAGAAGGAGTCACCGGAGCCGACCGTGTAAGCGGATGACAACGGCGGGACATAGGGGTGGCGGTAACCAAGCTGCGGGACGAAAAGATTGGAAATGGAGAGGTGGTGGAGGGCAAAACAACTCGCTAGAAACAACCTACAAACAGGCCACGCCGGAGTGCTTTTCGACCAAGTGACCCAGGCGAGTACCACGATGTTACTAACCGAAGCTTTACCCAGAGAGGGACCAGCCAGCAACCAAGCTAGTACTGCCAACGAGGTCCGGACACTGTAACGCCGATCGTACAAATAGAAAGAGGTAAAGCCGAGGGTGGGCAATCGCAGAGCGAGGCTTGCAAGAGCGGGACAAGCAGAGAAGACAAGATGGGGCTTCAAGCAACCCCTAGGACAACGCTTTCTCAAGGCGAGGCTATGATAGAGGAAGGAGAAGCGAGTGTCGTCACCCTCCTAGGCAACAAGGCCATCAAAGGAGGGGAGAGGGAGGGGGTGGAGTTGACGATAATATCTCATGGTGTTGAGATTTCAATCGCCGGAGGTGGAGAGGAGATCGTTCTTGACTAACTACTGGACAGTTTTTGCTTTTTGTTTTTTGTTTTAACAGATTTAATTTGCTTACTAAGTAAGAACTAGCTAGGGATGAAAGCTAACAAAAACCACTAGGTTTGAAAGCTAAAACCTCCAACTACTGTCCATCCCGTGCGCCCAATGCTAAAACCCTCTGACCCGGCCCGACCGGGTAACTACTTTGTGTAGAGAGAGAAGTCAAAGTCCGGTACTATGGGTAGAAACTACAAAGGAAATAACATGTGAGAAAACCTTGAACCAAAAAACCTCGACAGACGTGTAGCCCACCAAGAGAAAAATCCAAACGACAGTGAGAAACCTATGAACCAAGAAAGATGACTTCAAGCCCAGCATGAAAGAAACCCCCAATACCAAACCGTAGGCTATACCATCGGACTGGAGCACACATAAGGGGTAATACTATACGGGCCTTATAGACCGGCAACAGGGGCTGAAGGGATCCCAGCAGGAGATCCATACCTTGAGCCGGGGCGGCGGAGACGTGTGGCGTAGGGAAATGCCCTTAGGGCCCACCGGAAAACGAGATGAAGAGGGGTGTATGCCCCGAGAGGCACAGGCGGTAGGTATGAACCCCATACAACTAACCAGTTTCACTGCCATGCAGTCAGCCATAGCAGATCCCAAGGCCAGAATATCAGAAGGGAGATGGACCCAGAGGAGGAGGCGAGGCTTGAGCCACACAAGAAGGGGACCCCAGGGGAGGAGTGCCGAGGGGGGCGAGAGGAGCCACCTAGTAGTAGGGTACCAGCGAGGGAGAGAATTGTACCTATAACAGAGTGACTGGACGAAACCGAGACGAGAAGGGTGGCCGGTGCCAGAGGAAAGGATGGCGGGGGGTAGCCCCAATCAAGAAGTCCGAGACCGACCGACCGAAGCGAGATCACAGCTTTTCAACGATGCCGACCGTACCAAATAGTGTTCCCAGGGGATAGTGCAATACCAGGGAGCAGAGCCAATGGGGCCACTACTTCACCGATACCCCGAAACTGCAGAAGGCCATTGAGGAGACAGGGGGTTGCCGACCGTGTGCAAGCGCTAAGCGAGAGCACCGAACCGAAAGGGGGGGAGGAGAGCAAAGCGCCCGTGAACCCCCTAAACAAAGACTCCCCGAGAGCAATGCCATCAGAAGGGGAACAGAGGGGAGAGAGGGGTTGTAGCGTCACCCGTCTAGCCAACTAGGCTATCAGAAGAGGGGAGAGGGGAGAGGGTGGTTAACGATAATTTCTCATGGTGTTGAGATTTCAATCACCGGAGAGGTAGAGGAGAAGGTTCGTGACTAACTACACGATGGTTTGTTTTTTTTTGTTTATGTCATTTTATTTCGTGCATAAGGCGACGGACCTACATGCAGATTATCGCTAATGCAGGAACAAAACCTCCAACTACTGTCAATCCCCCGCTCCCTCTACTAAAACACTCTGACCCAGCACAACCGCGCACTGGCCTCGGCTAGAGATGCAGCAGCCCGGTACTATGGGTAGACACTATAAAGGAAACAACAGGCCAGAATACAACGAATCAAATAACCTCCACAGACCTGCAGACCACCAGAGAAAACCCAAACGACCGTGAGAAACCTATATACCAACCAAAGAAGACTTGAAGCCCAGCCAGAAGTGACCCCCAATACCAAACTGTAGGATATACGATCGGACCTGGCACACACAAGGGGTAGACATACCCGGGCCTCATAGACCGGCACAGGGGCTGAAGGACACTGAGCGGGAGATCAATACGACGAGGCCGGAGGGGCGGATACGTGTGGCGTAAGAAGAATACTCCAAGGACCCACCGGAAAACGGGACCTTGAGAGGTGCATACCCCGAGGGGCAGAGGCGGTAGGTATGAACCCCATACAACCGACCTCTTTCACCTCCAAGGACTAAGGAATGACAGATCCCGATGGCAGTCGATCAGAAGGGACAAGGACCCGGAGGAGATGGAGGGCAGAGCCCAACCGAGAGGGGGACCCCAGGGGATACATGCCGAGAGTGGCAAGAGGAGCCACCTAGTAGTAGGGTACCAGCCAAGGAGCGGAGTGTAGCTGTAACTGAGCAACTGGACGAAAACGAGAGCCAAGGGGAGGCCTGGGGCCAAGTGGAAGGAGAGCAGAGGGGTCAACCAAATCAAGAAGTATGAGACAGACTGACCCAAGCGAGATCACAGTTTTTCGACCATCCCGACCGTGCCAAACAGAGTTCCCTGGAGATAGTGCAATACCAGGGAGCAGAGCGACAGGGGCCACTACTTCACCAATAGCCTGAAACTGCAGAAGCTAATTGACGAGAATGGGGTTGCCAACCGTGTGCAAACGCTAAGAGAGGGCAGCGAAGCGAGGGCGGGGAAGCAGGGGAGAGAGTGACCGTGAACCCCCTAGACAAAGACTGCCCGCGAGCAAAGCCATCAGAAGGGGAACAGAGGGGAGCGAAGGGTAGTAGCGTCACCTCCTAGGCAACTAGGCCATCAGAAGAGGGGAGAGGGGGGAGGGTGGTTGACGATGATTTCTCATGGTGTTGAGATTTCAATCGCCGGAGGTGTAGAGGAGATGGTTTGTGGCTAACTGCGAGACGGTTTTTTTTCTTTTTGTTTTTAAATCAGTTTTGCATTGTTTTCTACCGGTACAACCAGACATGCATCGTTAGACATAGCCAAGACAAACCCCCATCCACCCCAGCGCCAGAGGAAAAAGCCATCATCCCAAGTCCCTCTAGTATGAGACCAACCGCACATCTCGCACATAAGACAGAACCCTCCTACAAATGGAAACTAAGCTGCCGCAGCTGGCCTAGCCCCCCAAGATCAGAAGAAGGAAACCACCCGACATGGAAGCAGGAAACAACAGGAAAGCCTCTTGCCGTAAACTCCTCGTCAACAAAGGAAATAATAGTAGATCCAACACAGGAAAACCTCAACACTTCGGAAACAAACTTAACCTTCGGGCTAAGCGACCTGGCCAAGGGGATGCCTAATGTCCGAACATGGACTACGGCAATTATTATACCCACCCAAGGATCTGACACCGAGCACGGAGGTAGTGCAATACCACTCTTGGGCTTAGCCGAGAGCTGCCAACCGTGAAGGAGGCTGCGGGAAAGGATTAGGGTAGGCAGTAAGATGCCAGCTAGGGGAGGATTGTAGCTATGACGGAGCAACCGGACGAGACCGAGAAAGGAGGAGGAAGGGTAGCCAACTCGCTAGAAACAGAAGACTAGCAGGCCATAGCCGAACGCTTTCCGAAGCCGTAACGAAAGACAAGACCGAGATGTTACTGACTGAAGCGTTCCCCATCAAGGGTACAGGCTAGCGAGACGAAGAGGTACTTCCGTCGGGAGTCTGGACACTGCAACGCCAACCGTAAACGTATAAAGTAGGGTTGCAGACCGTGCAAGTTGCTAAGCGAGATGCGAAGCAAAAGCGGGGAGGGGGGTGGACGTGAAGGCATCAACTCCTGGACTAATCCTGCCCAAGAACAAGGCCATCAGAAGGGAAGAGAGGTGGGGAGGAGGAAGACGGGCCCACCTAGGCAGAAACCATTAGGGGAGGGTGACCGAAGGTGGGGTTGAGGATCCCACGATGATTCTCTGGTGTTGAGATTTCAATCGCCGGGTGTGTAGCGGAGATGGTTTGTGCTATCTACTCGACGGTCATAGCCCCTGCCTATAGGCGTTCCTCAAACAACCCTAACCCTGTTGACTCATACTCTTAAGTCACACGACCTCATCACCCATCGCTAGTCATCTGCGTCATCCATCAGCTGACTTTAACAAGTCTACTGCCCAACATACCTAAACCAATCATAATCCAAAAACAAGTCCTGTGCGCCACCCGCATCACATGAGTGAAACCTATGACCCGTAACGTGAGTGATGTGCGAAGATCATAAATCCTGTGACCTCAATTGTAGTCCTGTAACCAACATCAACCAATAACATTATACCGATGACATGGCATGGGCGCCTCATGTGAAACATATCACAAACCTATGACTCATTAACATGAGTCATGTGAAGCCATGTTTCTCACTTAGTCAGGTTTGTGACAATACCCTTTTTGCGCCTAATTATAAGGGTGGGTTCCACAAGGTGCGAAATCCCTCTGAACCCACTTTAATCAGCATGGTACGGGAGGAGAATATAACCCTAACCCACTAAAGCGCACAGCTTTTTATCGCCTTTCGATTCCCTAAATACCTTCGCATACATTTTAACTCGCAAAGTCCCATTACAGAGGGGAGGGGATTGTTGTCCCTCTGAAACATTAATATCAGTTGAAGGAGATCTCAAAGATTCCCTTTTTGCCAACCCTCTGTCTCCCCAAACTTGAACTTGCTGATGTATCTTAGAGTGGTTACGCACATGCCACTTACCTTTGTCCCACAAGCGAATCTCAATATGACCATACTCGATTGCCATACAATAGCAAAGCAACACAATTGTCATTAACGTGGGAGGTGTTCCCCTCCTGTTGTCATGATTTTCTTCCCAAAAACCCTGTCACGATAGTACTTCACCCCACACGATATGTATACAATACATTTTCATGATAGAGCCCATTATTAACTCTCAATCCTTGTTCTGAGCTTCCAAGTCGGTCCGGTCATCAGAGGTTGACTTACTCCAAGCTGCTCTCCTCTTTCCTCTAACACCAACCCCCGTGCCCCATGTATTACTAACCCCACCTCAGGAAAAATATTACCTTGCATCCTGTGCGTCTGACGTACATGACGCACAGGGCGCCCAAAACATAAACCTTTACTCCGGATGCAACGTCAGAATGGCGTCGCATCTGGAAGATCTTTTTTGCGTTCTCCCGAGTCATGACCCCTTCCTGACATAGACCCGTCCGTCTTGTGCGTCCTGACGACATTTGACCTTCGCTTCTTGCTTCCTGACGAGGTTAGACCACCTCGCCTTTCTTCCTGACGCCGTCTCGTTGTCGCCCACCATCTAGCCTACTCTTCCTGAAGTTCTTTTCTGATACTCGTTCCGTCTGGATTTTTTACCTTTTGTGAAGCATCCAGATCCTTGCTGGTCCTCTCCAGATGCATCTCCCTGGCCTCTGGATACTTTCCCGATAACCTCTGATCCTATACTGCTTTTTCCTGATAGCCTTTGGATTGCCCCCCCATTCTTCACACATATTCTAGAGGCTGTCGTGACTTGTATCTCCGTGTTGCGCCCTCTTCCCTATTACATTCTGATGTTACATTCACTATTTTTCTGTCATCAGGACGTCACTTGCTAATATTTACCATTTCTACTCTCCGAGCAGATACCCCTCTTATTCTCGTCACATCACTATTGCATAATCCAAATCTATGTCAATAACTGTCCATGCCCAAAATTCTCCTAATTACCCCCTCCGATGCGCACTTAATCCTGCCCACCCACGGCATCGTGTTGTATATTACCACTTTCCACAAATGGAGCCTGCCCGCGCTGAGAATCCTCGAAGCTGAGTGATAGGTGGCTGGATGAACCAGAGCTCCTGGCACTCGCCCGTCCTGGTTCCTCAGCCTGGCTACATCCATCTTCTAGACTGGCTGGATCTGAATCTAGAAACCTGGACTCCAAATCAACTGAAGTCTGGCAGAAATGCAATGACCTGTCTGTTTCCTGCAACTGATCCAGGCTGTCTTGGCCCCATCCGAGGCTCCGGACAAGTGTGTCAATTGGTCTTTCCTTTCGCATCGCAGGCTGTCTGCAACTCTCGCCACCTAGCTGATACTGCAGTTCTACGTAAATGGGGTCGTTGTCGTCAGTACAGTCTTCACCACGCTCCTGCCTGACGTAACCTGATTCTCAAGTCTTGGAGAGATTGTTTGACGAAGATTCAAAATAAACCCTAGCGGTGTCTCCTTTGGAAACCTGAGCCACGTATTGTGTTGCCTCACGAAAGGTCTTGCGTTTCGGTCATCTATTAGCTGTCTTGGTCTTTTATAACACACCCCGAGATTCAGAGGTTCTTACCTCTAACTACATCATGCTTGAAGTGAGGTGGGGTCTTATATATTCCGGTTTGCCATGTCCTCAGTGCATGCCACAGCATTGCACACGTCAGGCTGATTATCGTACTGTTGATCTGCTTCCAAAAACCGCAGTTCAGCATGCCTTGCATTTTCACCCCATCAAAATACTTGCAATATATCGAGTGGGCAATCTGAGGCACAAGGAACCTGAAAGTTAGGTCCTCCGCCCAGTTAACAGTCAGCCCCAATGTCAGCTTAATAAACCACATGGGACGAAGCTCATATCCATTGGGTGAGCATATTAACCTCACCCCTTCTAGGAGGTAATCAACCCTTTGCGCTATGGACATAGCATCTTTCGCAAGTTTGTACATCCTTTCGATATTCAGCCTGCTATGGTTCAGTAACTGCGCTCTGACCGATGTGTGTTTTGACGAGGCTTTGGTTGTTGATACCTAATTCTGCATCCTATCATGGCTGCCTAGATCGATTTACTTGGTTCGCACTCTCCTCCAACGGTTCAATATACCCTGCATCTGATATCGCATCCTGCGCCTTACTCCAAACCGTGTACACCTGTGACATCAAAGCAACGGCATTCGGGAGTGGGTGATCAAAAAGGGTGTACCTCAGCATCAGAACCATAGCCTTCCCTAATATTACCTGTGTGTTCTTTCCCTGTCACCGTGTTTCACCACGAGTCCATCGTCGGCCCCAAATGCCTGTCACGTGGCGCGCCCAGTTCCCCTGGTGGACTCGAGCTTTTGACACCAGACGTGGTATTATTATTATTATTATTATATATCATTAAGCTTGTAGAGCCAATGGCTATGAAGCTGGAGAAAATACATGATTGTAGTGCCACCCACTACCGGTCCCTGAATCCATCTCCTAATTTCTGTTGTCCACTTTCCACTGGGCCTCCTGCCATTTCTCTCCTACTCCTCCCCTATTCCTTCTGCCTTACTCCATTCCATCCACCTCTCCTCCTCTCTATCCTCCCATCCCCTTCTTCTCAAATCCTCCTCCTCTTCCCTCTCCTCTTCCTCCTCCCCTCTCCTTCAATTGCCAGAGCACTCTTCTCTAGCAACTCCTTCTAAGTAATCCTTCCTTGTTCCTGCCCAACTCTTTCTAACAAATTTTCCAACAGCCAGCAGACCAGCCTTGGATCCAAGCACATCTGGGAGGTGCAAGTGTTGAGCAACTTGTCTGAGTAGGTGTCTGTATTGCTGATATCTGCTGCAGTAGAGGAGGATGTGTTCTGGTGAGTGTGGGGCTGGTGGGTCTTTGTCACAGGAACAGGTATTCTCAATATTCTCATCCACTCTGCATAGAAAGGATTTGAAGTACCCATGACCTAGCCTTAGTTGTGTGACTGTTGCAAGTTGAAGTTTGTTGAGTTGTTGAAAGTGTGGTGCAGGAGTCAGAGATGGGAGGTGGAAGTGTATGGACCTAAAGTGTATACCCTTTCTGGCATCTGGCAGTTGTGTCCAATACTTCTGCCAGGCCAGAAGGGCTGACAACTTGATCTGTGTCTTGAGTTTGGTCAGTGAAAGGTAGCTGTCCTGTGTAGGTTGGGGATACTCAGCTGCTTGTTTGGCTAGTCTGTCAGCTTCATCATTACCCTGTATACCAGTATGTCATGGTACCCAGTGCAGATGAAGCTGCAAGTCCTGGTCAGAGTCCAATAGGTCCTTGGTGAGTTGTTGAATCTGTAAGGAGATTTGTTGTCCTGGGTGTGAAGATAGCTTGTAGGAGTTGGTGATTGCTGCTTGGTTGTCTGTAAAGATCCAGATGTGCTTGAAGGAGAGGCTGGTCCTGCTGGCTTCTGTGAGTGCTCTGGCAATACCTACCAATTCCCCATCATAAACCTTCATTTCCTTCCCCAGTCCTACCCTCCACCTTCCCACAATGTTTCCTGCATGCATCATCACCACTCCTGCTCCAACTCCTCCAGTCTTTATTTCACTCCCATCAGTGTAGAGGATAAGGTTGTCTGAGTTGTTGACGGTATTAAAGTGGATGCAATGTTCTCTGGCTGTTGTTGCTTTGTCTTGGGGGCTGATAAAGAGATGCAATCTGGGATGAAGATCTGGAAGACGGACATGCCATGGAGACTGAAGGTTGAGTTGGCATTGTTCAAGTTCCTGTCCTACTGGCAGATAGTTACATAATGAATTCAACACTCTGATCAGTTGGGTGGGAAACTTAGCTTGTTGGGAAGGTGATGTTCTCCAGTTAACCTGCACCTTCCCATATGGTTCAAGCTGGGGGTCAAATTTGTAGGTTGGTCTTCTGCTAGTTGGCAGAGATTGAGGAAAGTCTGAATCTGAGTCTGTGAAAGATCTCTGGATAGAGGCTGTGCAGATGAAGGGAATTGTTGAAGGGAAAGATGCTGGTGTTCTCTGCCTGACTGGATGATTTGGTCCCATCTGTAACACTCTGTAAGCATATCTCTTGCAAAGTCTGTCAAGCCTCAAGGGAACAGGAAGTGTTGCAGCTTCAATCTCAAGTGCAGCTGTGGGTGAAGTTCTGAATGCTCCTAGAATCCTCCTGTTAGCTGCTGATTGCAACTTCTCCAACTTGGTAGCAAGTCCAATCTGGCCCTTCCACCAGATCTCTGCACCATAGTCAGCTATTGGGGTAATGCAAGTATAGTATAGTTGCCTCATTGCTGGTGCAGAGAGACCCCATTCTGAGTTGGAAAGCCTAAAGATCATGTTAAGTACTCTGCTTGCTGCTGCTGATGTTTGTTGAACATGATAGTTGAAGGATAGTTGTCTGTCAAGCCAAACTCTTAACCATCTGAGGTGTTCAGAGGGGTGAATAACGGTGCGATTAGGTAAGGTGAGAGGAATGTTGTAGGTATTGGAGTTTGTTTTGTTGTGAAAGTGCATGAGTTCTGTCTTTGGGTCATCAAATACTATCATATTGTCAGCTGCCCAACCCAAGGTCCTCCTGGCTGCCCTCTCCAATGCTCTAGAGTTGGCCTCCTCAGAAGTGCCTGTAACAATGAGTGCAACATCATCAATAAAGGAAAGGGATCTTAGCTATGGAGTAAGAAGAGAAGGTTTCAAGTCTTTGAATAAGTTGGTAAGATAGAAGAGGAAGAGGATGGGGGAGATTGGAGAGCCTTGGGGAATTCCAGTATTGACAGGCTGCTGTGGCTGTCTTTGTCCATCAAATGCTAGTCCTAGTTGGCTGTCTGAAAGGAAGGTGTCTGTCCATGAGAGTACTGGTGGAGGGAATCCAAGAGATTGAAGTACTAGTAGGAGCTGAATTCTAGACACATGATCAAAAGCACCTTTGACATCAACAAATAGGACAGAGAGTACATTACCATTACATTTTGCTTGCTGAATATCATGCACCAAGGCCATGACTGCATCAACTGAACTCCTGCCAGGTCTTCCTCCAATCTGTTCACTGTGTAGTAGACCATGAGTCTCTGCCATGTATGCTAGTCTCCTAGCCATAATCTTGTCTGAGATCTTTTGTCGGCGGTGGGGTCACCGGTGGAGAACATTTGGCAATACACACCGACTTTGATCCAGTGCCAGCGAGGTCAAAGCACCAACACCAAATCTCAAGATGACAGTTGATGACTACACCCAGCATTCAGAGTCAACCCTTCCTTCAACCAGTTATCTCCGTGGCTCGAGGCGGTTGGGACCCACTCTGAGCGGGATCCGCCGTCACATATGCGTCAACCCAGCATTCAGAGTCAACCCTTCCTTCAGCCAGTTATCTCCGTGGCTCGAGGCGGTTGGGACCCGCGGTGAGCAGGATCCGCCTTCACATATGCGGTACCCAGTCTAAAACCATTCTATTCCATGATGAAATCTAATCTAATCGACACTGTAAGGAAATCCAAGTCTATCCCACACTCCGGCACTAGTGGCACAGTCACCCTGGGCGTGTACACCTCGTCCGATGCACCGTCCCTGTTCTGGTACATGGATTCAATGAGGTCCACAAAGATACAGTTAACCCTCTGGTACTCTGTATCGGATCGCCCAACCAACCTGGGATCCTGATCCTCATTACAAAGGAAAACACAGGGACTGCCCAACCTCATCTCCCCCCTCCAATGCATTTCCCATTGCCCCTACTGCTTCTGGCAACTGTAGTACTGCTTCCAGTGGCCCGCCCCATCATACCTCTCGTAGGGCATATTATCAAAGACCATGAACCTGGCTTGCGGATTCATGCGCTTGCATGAGATCTTGGCGGCAAAGTAGACATGGTCACCCATGAGTCAGGTATAATCGGTCTAGAGCAATCCAGAGCGACAGACAAGGCAAAGCGAGGGACATCGCTGGTGATCGTCAGGCCAGTTGTGAACAAAAAGATCAAAGTAGCGAGTGATGATGGGTATCTCCCGGTATGCCCGATTGTTGACATCGGTATAGGGGACGATGGCGTTGATCCTGGCTTGCCCATACACAAGGTTTGTGTCCATGTCAATGGATGGGCGGTTGAGGGTCCACTAGTGGGGTATGAGCTGTGGTGCTAGAACGTCGAAATCCCTCCTGGTGGGAGCCTTCCCCATGGTGTCCCATTTGGAGATACTATCGTCGGACTTGACGATATCTCGACGCGGATTGGCAACGGTCGGCCAGAGATCCGTGGTGTACCAGTGCTCGTGATCCTGAGGATCCCCATTGCAGTGGATGGGACCCTTCCGCGGGCCCTCCACCCTGCAGGAGGGATCGCAATCACCAGCATTCTTCGCCATGCCTGGTGCCGGCATGGTGTGGAACTGGTGGTTCCTAATCTTCTGGACATAGCACCTGAGCAAAGTGTTAGCGCCATAGTGGTTGCCCAGAGAGTTGGTCCCTTACCAGACATCGGTGTGATTCCTCGCCAGCGAGATACTGGGATGACACATGCGGCCATCCAGCCTGATGTCGAAGGTTCGCACATCCTTGATGTTTGGAGGCGCTTCCCTTGAGTTGAGGCATAGATGACCGAAGATGTGCATGTGCCATTTCCCCTCACTAACAATCTGCCCATCCTCCCCTCATAGAGCCTTGTGGCGCCCCAAGCACGCTTCAAGCTCGCGTAGCAGATAGCTATGCTTCGCAAACTGGCCATGGATCTCATCCACCTTAGGCTTTAAATCGAGGTTGGGGTAGGTAAGCAGCACCGACTACCCCCTGAATCCTGTGGTCTTGCGCTGGCCCAACTGACCCCGCCTGGCCCCAGGCTGGATGGGCACCATCTCGGGCTCAGGTGTACCGCGCTGCTCGAGCATCTCATCGTCAACCGGTACGATAGCAATAGGCGCAGCAACAGGAGGAGGAGGAGGTGTTTCCCTCACCAGCTCGATAGCAGGAGGAGCTGGGGTTGGCGATACATGGGCAACCGCTAAGGGTGTCGGAGGGGAGAGGGGACCATCGTCGAGAAAGTCAAGATCAGAAGACCTGACCGACTCGGAATTGGAGAGGGAGGATTGAGAGTTAAGAATATACTCCATCGTGAAAATGTACGGTACAGATATTGTGCGGAGTGGAGTACTATTGTGAGATTGTCTTTGGGAAAAGCACTGTAACAACGGGAGGGGAACAACTCACATTTTAAAGACAATTGTGTTGCGCCACTATGGCGTGGCAACCGAGTATCGTCAAGTCGAGGTTTGGTTAAGCGACACGGAAAAGTGACATTGTGCGGTAACCACCCTAAGAAACAGCAGCGAGTGTGACGAGACGGAGTCTTGGCAAAAAGGCGATCTTTGAGATCCCCTTCAGCTAATATTACTGTTTCTCAGGGACAACTATCCCGTTCCCTTTTTAACGGTACTTTGCTAGTTAAAATGTATGCGAAGGTACTTAATGAATCGAGAGGGGATAAAAAACTATCCACGTTGGTGGCTCAGGGTTATCGACTCACGATGTACCTCGGCGCTGAAAGTGAGTGAAGAGGTACTTCGCACCTTGTGCGACTCAACTTCCTAATTGGGCCTAAAGAGTAGGTACAAGCGAACTGCGCGATTAGGCAATCCCCCCTTCGCCCTGGGCAACACCCGTTGCAACGCAGCCACTGCGAGGGAGGCACATGACTCACGAAGTGAGTCATACTCTAAGGCCCACAGGCCAATTGCCCGAATGTGCTTAGTGCGCAGCACACGCCGGGAAGCGCGCACATGATTGGCTGGTGCGATCGTGCCCCACAGCAGCGCAGCATGCATATTGGCACCCACATCACTGCGACTCTCGAGCATCGAGAAAATGATCATTGATCGACATTGGCGGAAACGACAACCCCTGCACGCCCAGGGTACCTATGATGACGTAGTGAGGCATACATGTCGATAGAAGCTGCCGGATCATGGTGGAACCATTATCTCTGAAGCAACGCCCCGTTGAGCCTTGTGTGGTAAATACCTCAATGGCGAGCAGACCTTACACGTTCAGTGAATCATAAGGGCTGTGTGAGTCATATGCGCCTGCAGGGCCCATGCACGAGTAACACAGGCATGTGAGGATTGTACGACCCAAAAGTACAACCGTTACCGCAATCCATGGAGGTCCAACACACGTACCGTGTGGCGCAGCCAAGTGGTGGCAACAGTCACCAAAGGTCTCACTGTTGCAAGTGGGCACTGCAAGTGATGCAAACACATTTCGCAATAGTGCAGCGCTAGCAGCACTACTCACAAAAGAAAAATACATTTTCGTTTACAAGGCAGACATGCTGATACAATATTTGCCCAGCACATGTTGTAATAGCCCAATACAACAAACCATTTGTTCCAAAGGCGCCACTGCCGATAGCAATTGCAGACAGTATGTCCCTGCTTTCCACAATAGAGACAAAGTGCATGAGTGAGCCATGCTTTGACCTCCTTCATCCTCCCAACCGATTTACGCTGAGCAATTTGCAATTGCCAGGGGGAGTTTTGAATTGGAGAAAGTAAAACATAACCAAAACCAAACTAAAGTAAACCAAAGTTTACCACCCTCAAACCAGCCCCAATCCCGGCAAGGCATTCATGCATGCCGTCTCCTGCCCGTCATGCACCTGCTGATAGCAGATGCGATGATCCGGGGCAAGGAAATCCTCCAAAGCATCACGCACCTCCAACAGGAACCAAGTCCTCAGAGCCATGATCCTATTCTCCAACCGCCCCACCCTCGCCCCCAGGTACCTCTCCCGTGCCCTCCTCTGCCTCTGAGTCCTCGCCACCCCTGCCCCAGCCCATCTCCGAGTCCCCCGCACCGAACCATTGATCCGTTCCACAAGGCGCTGGTGGAAGAGCATCAAGGGGCAGACGTCCGCAAAGTCTGGGTAACGCTGTCCGGAGATCGCAGCGAACCAGGTAACGAGGGTGATCACAAGGTCGGCGACAATGGTGATATCCACGTAGTGGCCCATCTCCATCACGAAGTCGGCAAACAGATTGTTGAAGCAGCAGTAGCGGTGGTAGAATATCAGATCGACGGCACAGGGGACGGCATCGGGGGTTGGCAGGGTCGTCAATTCACCACGCCAATCGGAATACTGGTTCCGATGGGGTGTCGACTTGGAAGGGGCTTGGAGTGCTTGAGCGCGAATGACCCTCGGTAGGGCACCAAGACTAAGATCGCCCCAGAAGAGGGAAGTGGACATTATCATGGCAAAGTGGACACCACGGTCGACAAAGGCATAGGCCCCCGGCATACTGGAGGTGGAGGCGGTAGTGGAGGCAGGACAGTCGAGTGGGATATCGGCATCGAAGCTGTAGGGAAAGGTCATGATACCGACTCCAGGAAAAAGGGTGCGTGTGACGCCGATGTCATAGGGCCTAGGGCGGTGTGGATATGTCCCTGAGGGACCGGCGATGCAAGGTGTGGCCGAGCGAGAGGCTGAACAAGATTCCACACCGTCGATCTTGTCCCAGACAGTCGAAAAGGATTCAGACATATTGGATGGTAGTCTTTGGAAAAGAGGTGTGGGAAATGCTTTGTCAATGCAAGAAGTGTGGGTCAAACAAGTTGTAGAAAAGTTGGCCATCCAGCCGTATTTAACCCCTCACACCCACCCACACCATCCGCATTTCCTGTTGCACCGCCTACACCTTGCATGAATACATAAATCGCTCACACCACCCATCAGGTGCCCACACCGGTGCTGCCCACATGCATCCAAGATGGCACCCAAGGGCCGAAGCAGAACCCTGACGGTCACATAGGGTGTCACCCTTAAACAACCAAAGTTCACACAGCCCGAAAAGGGGCCAGCACCAGCGGCCGGGCGCCGGACAAAGCAGGGGCGCAGCTACAAATCGCGCAATAGCAGTATAATGAAGGGGATGAATCGCAAAGGGCGTAAGACCGCCAAGCGCGTATGGGGTGAGCTCTGCGACCGGACCATCCCATGTAATAAATCTAACGCGTGCAGGAGAAGGATATGGAGGGCTGAGGAACATGAGAATGGCAGTGCACTCCGAGCAACGATTGAGGAATGTCGGGCTCCAGTCGGACATGTCGCGTAGAAAGGTCGATGACATCGACACCCTGGCGGAGAGGACTCTATACCTCTGGTACCCATTATGCGATGTCCTCAACACCTCGCCCCATCTTACACCCCCTCTCAGGGACCCCTCCAAGGTGTAAATCGAGTCGTTAACCATCAAGGCGGAGTTGCGTCTCGGCGCATCACTGCTGCACCGGGTGCTGGTTGCATCCGGGCCAATAGAGGTCCTCTCCCCGACCTTCACGCCCCCCGCCGCCAATGACCTGATGCCTTGTACGGCTCTCCCCTTCTCCATCCCAGTTCTTAATGAAGTGCAAATGGTTGGCACTGAAGGCAGAACCAGACCTCCCAACCCATCACCCGATACCACCACGGTCTTTCGCGGTGCCAATAACGCCTCCTTCTACCACCCTCATGTTGAGGGATTTATCTCCCAGGGCGGTACCGCTGTAGGTGCCGGACTTGGACCGAATGCCGAGGTTCTCTATGATTCCACTACCCAGAGAAAGGAGGTGAAAGGAGGGACGACCCTCCTTCCCATCACGGTGGTTATCCCGATCGGGGCATGACACGACATGACACGGGATGGTATCCGGTTGATGTACCGCAACCTGTATTTCCTTTTCTGTGCGGAGAGCAGTGATGGCTGCATTATCTTTGACAACGGGATAATGGTGACAACCTGCTACCGTGAGCACTAGGCTCCAAAAATATAATTAATACCTCACCCACATTGTACCCAATGAGCATTTCACTCCGGATAAATCCCCACTTCGTAGTTATCACATGAAAATGGTGTCCACCCACATTGTACCCAGTGAGCATTACACTCCGAATATAACCCAAATCCCTAGTATCAGTATAAATCTGATGTCTTAGTCCATCAAATACAAGTCCTAGTTGTCTGTCTGAAACGAAGGTGTCTGTCCATGAAAGTACTGGTGGAGTGAATCCAAGAGATTGAAGTACTAGTAGGAGCTGAATTCTAGACACATGATCAAAAGCAGCTTTGACTTCAACTAATAGGGCAGAGAGTACATTACCATTACACTTGCTTGCTGAATATCATCCACCAAGGCCATGACTGCATCAACTGAACTCCTGCCAGGTCTTCCTCCCATCTGTTCACTGTGTAGTAGACCATGAGTCTCTGGCATGAATGCTAGTCTCCTAGCCATAATCTTTTTTCTGAGATCTTTGGTTGGCAGTGGGGTCATCGGTGGGGAACATTTAGTAATAGAGACCGACTTTAATTGAGTGCCAGCGAGGTCAAAGCACCAACGCCCAACCTCAAGGAAACGGTTGTTGACTACACTCAGTATTAAGCGTCAACCCTTCCTTCAACCAGTTATCTCCGTGGCTCGAGGCGGTTGGGACCCGCGGTGAGCGGGATCCGCCGTCACATATGCGGTACCCAGTCTAAAACCATTCTATTCTATGATGAATTTTAATCTAATCTACACTTTAAGGAAATCCAAGTCTATCCCACAGGCCGGCACTAGTGGCAGAGTTGCCCTGGGCGTGTACACCTCATCCAATGTACCGTCCCTGTTCTGGTACATGGACTCATTGAGGTCCACAAAGATTCAGTTAACCATCAGGTACTCTGTATCGTATCGCCCAACCAATCTGGGATCCTCATCCTCATTACAAAGGAAATCACAGGGACGGCCCCATACCATCTCCCCTCTCCGATGCATATCCCGTTGGCGCAACGGCTTCTGGCAACTGTCGTACTGCTTCCAGTTGCCAGCCCCATCATACCTCTCGTAGGGTAGATCATCAAAGACCATGAACCTGGCGTCCGGATTCATGGTCTTGCATGAGATCTCGGCGTCAAAGTAGACATGGTCACCCATGCGCCTGATATAAACGGTCTTGCCCAATCCAGAGTCACCGACAAGGCAAAGCGAGTGATATCGCTGGCGATCGTCAGGCCTGTTGTGAACAAAACGATGAAAGTTGCCACTGAGGATGGGTATCTCCCTGTATGGCCGAGTGTTGACATCAGGATAGGGGACGAAGTCGTTGATCCTGGCCTGCCCATACACAAGGTTCTTGTGTATCTCAATGGATGGGCGGTTGAGGATCCATTCGCGGGGTATGAGCTGTGGTGCCAAAAGGTCGAATTCCCTCCTGGTGGGAGCCTTTGCCATCCTGGCCCATTTGGAGATGCTATCGTCGGACTTGAAGATATCTCGACGAGGATCGGCTATGGTTGGCCAGAGACCCGTGGTGTCCCAGTCCTCGTGATCCTGAGGATCCCCATTGCAGTGGATGGGATCCTTCCGCTGGCCCTCCACCGTGCAGGAGGGATCGCAAACACCAGCATTCTTCGCCATGCATGGTGCCGGCTTGGTGTGGAACTCGTGGTTCACAATCATCTTGACATAGCACCGGAGCAACGTGTTAGCGCCATAGTCGTTGCCCTGAGAGTTGGTCTCTTACCAGACATCTGTGTGATTCCGAGCGGGTAAGATGCTCGGATGATACATGAGCCCGTCCAGCCGCATGTCGAAGGCTCGCACATCCTTGAGGTTTGGAGGCGCTTCCCTCGAGTTGAGGCATAGAAGACCGAAGATGTGCATCTGGCATTTCCCCTAGCTAACAATCTGCCCATCCTCCCCTCGTGCCGCCTTGTGGCGCTCATAGCACCCAACAATCTCGCGTAGCCGATAGCGATTCTTTGGGAACTGGGGATGGACCTCATCCACTGTAGGCTTTGAATCGAGGTTGGGGTAGGTGAGCAGCACCGAAGTCCCCCTGAATACTGGGGTCTTGCGCTGGCGCAACTGAACCCTGCTGGCCCGACGCTGGATGGGCACCATCTCGGGCTCGGGTGTACCGTGCTGCTCGAGCATCTCATTGTCAACCCCTACGATAGCAATTGGCGCAGCGACCGCAGGAGGAGAAGGAGGGGGAGTCTCCCTCACCAGCTCGATAGCAGGAGGAGCCAGGGTTGGTGATATATGGGCAACGGGTGAGGGTATCGGAGCGAAGAGGGGAAGATCGTCGAGAAAGTCGAGATCAGAAGACCTGACCGACTTGGAAGCCAAGAGGGAGGATTGTGAGTTGAGAATATACTACATCATGAAAACGTAGGGTATAGATATCGTCCGCAATGGAGTACTATCGTCAGAGTCTTTTTGGCAAATGCGCCATGACAACAGGAGTGGAACACCTCCTATTTTAAAGACAGTTGTCTTGCGCCGCTATTGCGTGGCAACCGAGTATCGTCAAGTCGAGGTTCTGTTAAGCGACACGCCAAAGTGAGATTATGCGGTAACCACCCTAAGAAACAGCAGCGCGTTTGACGACACGGAGTCTTCGCAAAAAGGGGATCTTTGAGATCCCCTTAAGCTAATATTACTGTTTCTTAGGGAACAGTATCCACATCCCTTTTTAACAGTACTTTGCTAGTTAAAATGTATGGGAAGGTACTTAGTGGATCGAGAGGGGATAAAAAACTATCCCCTTTAGTGGGTTAAGGTTATCGACTCTCCATGTACCTTGGTGCTGAAAGTGCGTGAAGAGGTACTTCGTACCTTGTGCGCCTCACCTTCCTAATTGGGCCTAAAGGGTAGGGACAAGCGAACCGCCCGATTAGGCAATCCCCCCTTGGCCCTGGGCAACGCCCGTTGCAACGCAACCACTGGGAGGTAGGCACATGACTCACCAGGTGAGTCATACTCTAAGGCCCAGAGGCCAAGTGCCCGAATGTGCATAGTGTGCATCACACTGCGCGAAGCGCGCATATGATTGGCTGGTGTGAAGGTGCCCCAATGCAGCGCAGCGTGCATATTGGCACCCACACCACTGCCACTCTCGAGCATCGAGAAAATGAGCGTTGATCGACATTGGCGGAAACAATAACCCCTGCATGCCAGGGGTGCCTATGACGACGTAGTCAGCCATACATGTCGATAGAAGCTGCCGGATCATGGTCGAACCATTATCTCTGAGGCAACGCCCCGCTGAGCCTTGCATGGTAAATACCGCAACGGCGAGCAAACCTTACACGTTCAGTCAATCATACGGGCTGCGTGAGTCATATGCGCCTACAGGGCGCATGCACGAGCAACACAGGAATGTGAGGATTGTACGACCCAAAAGTACACCTTTACCGCAATCCATGGAGGTCCAACACACGTACCGCGTGGTGCAGCCACGTGGTTGCAACAGTCACCAAAGGTCTCACTGGTGCAAGTGGGCACTGCAAGTGATCCAAACACATTTCGCAATAGTGCAGCGCTAGCAGCACTACTCACAAAACAGAAATTCATTTTCGTTTACAAGGCAGACATGCCCACACAATATTTGCCCACCACAGGTTGTAATAGCCCAATAAAACAAACCTTTTGTTCCCAAGGCGCCACGGCCGATAGCAATTGTGGACAGTATGTCCCTGCGTTCCACAATTGAGACAAAGTGCATGAGGGAGCCATGCTTCGACGTCCTTCATCCTCCCAAAAGATTTACGCTCAACAATTTACAATTGTCACAAGGAGTTTCAAATTGCACAAACTAAAACATAACCAAAACCAAGCTAAAGCAAACCAAAGTTTACCATCCCCAAGCCAGCCCCATCCCGCCAAGGCATCCATTCATGCCTCCTCCTGCCCGTCATGCACCTGCTGATAGCAGGTACCATCACCCGGGTCAAGGAAATCCTCCAAAGCATCAGGCACCTCTAATAGGAACCAAGGCCTCAGAGCCCTGATCCGATTCTCCAACCGCCCCACCCTCGCCTCAAGGTACCTCTCCCGTGGCCTCCTCTACCTCCCAGTCCTCGCCACCCCTGCCCCAGCCCTTCTGCCATTCCCCCGCACTGAACGATTAATCCGTTCCATCAGGCGCTGGTCCAGGAGCATCAAGGGACAGATGTCCGTAAAGTCTTGGTAACGCTCGCCGTACATGGCAGGGAACCAGGCAACGAGGGGGATCGCAAGGTCGGCGAGAATGGTGATATCCACGCAGTGCCCTATCTCCATCACGAAGTCGGCAAACAGATTGCTGTAGCGCAGTAGCGCTGGTGGAACATCATATCGACGGCAGAGGGGACGGCAGTGGGGGTTGGCAGGGTCATCAATTCAGGACACCAATCGGAATACTGGGTCCAATGGGGTGTCGGCTGGGATGGGGCAGGGAGCGCAGGAGCGCCAATCACCTTCGGTGGGGCAACAAGACCAAGATGGCACCAGAAGAGGGAAGCGGACATCATCATGGCAAAGCAGACAGCATGGTCGACAAAGGCATAGGCTCTCCGCATTCTGGAGGTGGAGGCGTTGCTGGAGGCATGACAGTCAAGTCGGATATCGGCATGGAAGCTGTAGGGAAAGGTTGTGATGCTGACTCAAGCAAAGGGGGTGCGTGTGACGCCGACTTCATCGGGCCTCGGGCGGTCTGGATAGGTCCCTGAGGGACCGGGGATGCATGGTGAGGCTGAGCGAGTGGCGGGACCAGATTCCACACCCTCGATCTTGTCCCAGACAGTCGAAAAGGATTCAGACAAATTGTATGGTAGTCTTTGGAAAAGGGGTGTGGGAAATGCGTTGTCAATACAAGGAGTGTGGGTCAAAAATGTTGTAGCAACGTTTGCCATCGAGCCGTAATTAACCCCTCACACCCACCCACACCATACGCATTTCCCATTGCACCGCCCACACCTCCCATGAATACATAAATCCCTCACACCTCCCATTAGGCACACACACCCGTGCTGCCCACACACATAAAGGATGGCACCCAAGCGCCGGAGGAGAACCCTCTCGTTGACACCGGGGGTCACCCTCCAACGACCAAAGTTCACACACCCCAACAAGGGGCCAGCACGACTGGCCGGGCGCCGGACAAAGCTGGCGCAAAGCTACAAATCGCGCAATAGCGGTATAATGAAGGGCATGAATCGTAAAGGGCGCAAGACCGCCAAGGGCGTATCGGGTGAGCTCTGCGACCCGACCATCCCATTTAAGTAATCTAACGAGTGCAGGACGAGGATTGGGAGCGCTGAGGAACATGAGAATGCCGGTGCACTCCGAGCGACGATGGAGGAATGTCCGGCTCCAGTCGGACATCTCGAGTAGAAAGGTCGATGACATTGACACCCTGGCGGAGATAGCAACAGACATCTGGTACCCACTATGCGATGTCTTCAACACCTCGCCCCATCTCACACCCTCTCTCAGGGACCCCTGCAAGGTGTACATCGAGTAGATCACCATCAAGGCGGAGTTGCGTCTAGGGGCATCACTACTGCACCGGGTGCTGGTTGCATCCGGGCCAATAGAGGTCCTCTCCCCGACCTTCGCACTCTCCGCCGCTAATGACCTGATGCCTCGTGCTGCTCACCTCTTCTCAATCCCGGTTCGTGATGAAGTGCAAATGGTTGGCACTGAAGTCACACCCCAACCTCCCAACCCACCACCCGATGCCAGCAAGGTCTTTCGCGGTGCCAATAACGCCCCCTTCTACCACCCTCAGGTTGAGGGATTTATCTCCCTGGGCGGTACCGCTGTTGGTGCTGATCTTGGACCAAACGCCGAGGTTCTCTACGATTCCACCACCCAGCGAACGGAGGTGACAGGAGGGACGACCCTCCTTCCCATCATTGTGGTTATCCCAGTCGGGGCATGGCATGACATGACACGGGATGCTATCCGGATGATGAACCGCAACCTGTATTTCCTTTTCTGTGCGCAGAGCAGTGCTGACTACATTATCTTTGACAACGGGATAATGGTGACAGCCTGCTACCGCGAGCACTAGGCTCCAAAAATAAAATTAATCACTTTTAATACCTCACCCACATTGTACCCAGTGAGGATTACACTCCGAATATAATCCAAATCCGTAGTCATCCCAAATCCGTAGTATCACCATGAAAGTGGTGTTCGGCCATCAAATGCAAGTCCTAGTTGTCTGTCTGAAAGGAAGGTGTCTGTCCATGAGAGTACTGGTGGAGGGAATCGCAGAGATTGAAGTACTAGTAGGAGCTGAATTCTAGACATATGATCAAAAGCACCTTTGACATCAACAAATAGGGCAGAGAGTACATTACCATTACACTTTGCGTGGTGAATATCATGCACCAAGGCCATGACTGCATCAACTGAACTCCAGCCAGGTCTTCCTCCCATCTGTTCACTGTGTAGTAGACCATGAGTCTCTGGCATGAATGCTAGTCTCCTAGCCTTAATCTTTTCTCAGATCTTTGGTTGGCTGTGGGGTCATCGGTGTGGAAGATTTAGTAACACACACCGACTTTGATTGAGCGCCAGCGAGGTCAAAGCACCACCGCCCAACCTCAAGATAATGGTTGTTGACTACACGCAGCATTCTGCGTCAACCCTTCCTTCAACCAGTTATCTACGTGGCTCGAGGCGGTTGGGACCCGCGGTGAGCGGGCTCCGCCGTCACATATGCGGTACCGAGTCTAAAACCATTCTATTCTATAAAGAAATCTAATCTACACTGTAAGGAAATCCAAGTCTATCCCACAGGCCGGCCCTAGTGGCACAGTTGCCCTGGGCGTTTACACCTCATCCAATGTACAGTCCCTGTTCTGGTACATGGATTCATTGAGGTCCACAAAGATACAGTTAACCCTCAGGTACTCTGTATCGTATCGCCCAACCAACCTGGGATTCTCATCCTCATTACAAAGGAAACCACAGGGACGGCCCCACCTCATCTCCCCCCTCCAATGCATATCCCGTAGCCGCAACTGCTTCTGGCAACTGTAGTACTGCTTCCAGTTGCCCGCCCCATCATACCTCTCGTAGGGCACATCATCAAAGACCATGAACCTGGCGTGCGGATTCATGCCCTTGTATGAGATCTCGGCGTCAAAGTAGACATGGTCACCGATCCGCCTGGTATAATCGGTCTTGCCCAATCCAGAGCGACCAACAAGGTAAAGCGGGTGACATCGCTGGCGATCCTCAGGCCTGTTTTGAACCAAGCGATCAAAGTAGGGAGTGATGATGGGTATCTCCCAGTATGCCCGAGTGTGGACATCGGTATAGTGGACGATGTCCTTGATACTGACCTGCCCATACACAATGTTCTTGTGCATCTCAATGGACGGGCCGTTGAGGATCCACTCGCGGGGTATAAGCTGTGGTGCTAGAACGTCAAAATGACTCCTGATGGGAGCCTTTGCCATGATGTCCCATTTGGAGATGCGATCGTCGGACTTGACGATATCTCGACGCAGCTCGGCAATGGTTGGCTAGAGACCCGTGCTGTCCCAGTCCTCGTGATCCTGAGAATCCGCATTGCAGTGGATGGGACCCTTTGGCTCGCGCTCCAACGTGCAGGAGGGATCGCAATCACCAGCAGTCTTTGCCTTCCCTGGTGCCGGCTTTGTGTGGCACTCGTGGGTCCCAATCTTCTTGACATAGCACCTGAGCAACCTGTTAGCGCCATAGTGGTTGCCCTGAGAGTTGGTCCCTGACCAGACATCGGTCTTATTCCTCGCGAGTGAGAAACTCGGATAACACATGCGCCCATCCAGCCTAATGTCGAAGGCTCGCACAACCTTGATGTTTGGAGGCGCTTCCCTCAAGTTGAGGCATAGATGACCGAAGATGTGCATTTGCCATTTCCCCTCGCTAACAATCTGCCTATCCTGCCCTCGTACTGCCTTAAGGGGCTCAAAGCAGCCAACAAGCTCGCGTAGCCGATAGCGATGCTTCCCAAAGTGGCGATCGATCTCATCGACCGTAGGCTTTAAATTGAGGTTGGGGTAGGTGAGCAGCACCGACTTCCCCCTGAATCCGGGGGTCTTGCGCTGGCGCAACTGACCCCGCTTGGGCCCACGCTGGATGGGCACCATCTCGGGCTGTGGTGTACCGCGCTGCGCGAGCATCTGATCGTCAACCCCTACGATAGCAATCGGCGCAGCGACTGGACGAGCAGGAGGATGTTTCCTCACCAGCTTGATTGCGGGAGGAGCCGGGGTTAGCGATACATGGGCAACCAGTGAGGTTGTCGGAGGGAAGAGGGGAGCATCGTCGAGAAACTCGAGAGGAGAGGACCTCACCGACTCGGAAGCATAGAGGGAGGATTGAGAGTTAAGAATATACTCCATTGTGAAAATGTACGGTACAGATATCGAGCGGAGTGGAGTACTATCGCGAGATTGTGTTTGGGAAACGTATCGTGACCAAGGGAGGGGAACACCTCACATTGTAAAGACCATTGTGTTGCGCCGCTATTGCGTGGCAACCCAGTATCGTCAAGTCGAGGTTGGCTGAAGCGACACGGAAAAGTGACATTGAGCAGTAACCACCGCAAGAAACAGCAGCGAGTTTGACGAGACGGACTCTTGGCAAAAAGGGGATCTTTGAGATCCCCTTCACCTAATATAACTGTTTCTTAGGGACAACTCTCCCCTCCGCTTTTTAACGCTACTTTGCTAGTTAAAATGTATGCGAAGGTACTTAGGGGATCGAGAGAGGGATAAAACACTATCCCCTTTAGTGGGTTAGGGTTATCGACTCTCCATGTACCTCGCCGCTGATAGTCGGTGAAGAGGTACTTCGCACCTTGTGCGACTCACCTTCCTAATTGGGCCTAAAGGGTAGGTACAGGCGAACTGCCCGCTTAGGCAATACCCCCCTTCCCCCGTTCCAACGCAACCACTGGGAGGGAGGCACATCACTCGCGAAGTGAGTCATACTCTAAGGCCCCCAGGCCAAGTGCCAGAATGTGCATAGTGCGCAGCACACGGCGCAAAGCGCGTACATGATTGGCTGGTGCGAAGGTGCCCCAATGCAGCGCAGCATGCATATTGGCACCCACACCACTGCCACTCTCGAGCATCGCGAAAATGATGGTTGATCGACATTGGCGGAAACGACAACCCCTGCACGGCATGGGTGCCTATGACGACGTAGTCAGGCATACAGGTCGATAGAAGCTGCCGGATCATGGTGGAACCATTATCTCTGTGGCAACGCCCCGTTGAGCCTAGCGTGGTAAATACCGCAACAGCGAGCAGACCTTACACGTTAAGTGAATCATAAGGGCTGTGTGAGTCATATGCGCCTGCAGGGCGCCTGCACAGCAACACAGTAATATGAGGATTGTACAACCCAAAAGTGCAACCGTTATCGCAATCCATGGAGGTCCAATACACGGATCGCGTGGCGTAGCCTCGTGGTCCCAACAGTAACCGAAGGTCTCACTGGTGCAAGTGGGCACTGCCAGTTATCCACACACATTTCCAAATAGTCCAGCGCTAGCAGCACTACTCACAATACAAAAATAGATTTTCGCTTACAAGGCAGACATTCCGACACAATATTTGCCCTGCACATGTTTTAATAGCCCAATAAAACAAACCTTTTGTTCCAAAGGCGCCACTGCCGATAGCAATTGTGGACAGTATGTCCCTGATTGCCACAATAGAGACAAAGTCTACGAGGGAGCAATGCTTCGACCTCTATCACCCTCTACAAAGATATACGATGGGAAACCGAGTAATCAATTAAACAAAGTCAATTAAACCAAACTAAACCCAACTAAACTAAATCAAAACTAAAGTTTACAACCTCCAAGCCAGCCCCAATCGCGCCATAGCATCCATGCATGCCTCCTCCTGCCCGTCATGCACCTGCTGATACTAGATGTGATCATCTGGGCCGAGGAAATCCTCCAAAGCCTCACGCACCTCCAAGAGGAACCAAGCCCTCAGGGACCTCATCCTCATCGCCAACCGTTCCTCCCTCCGCTCTAGGTACCTCAACCGCGCCCTCCGCTGCCTCCGGGTCCTCACCGCACCACGAGCCCTCCTGTTGCCCCGCACCCACCGATTGATGCGTTCCACACGGCGCCTGAGGAGGAGCATCAAGCGGCAGATGTCCACAAAGTCGGGGTAACGCTGACCGTACATGGCAGCAAACCAGGCGACAAGGGGGATTGCAAGGTCGGCGAGAATGGTGATATCCCGGCAGTGGCCCAGCTCCATTGCGACGTCGGCAAACAGATTGTTGTAGCAGCAGTAGTGCTGGTAGAACATCATATCGACGGCGAGGGGAACCGCGTCGTGGGTAGGAGAGGGGCGTCAATTCACCACTCCACTCGGAATACTGGTTTCAATGGGGTGTCGACTGGGAAGGGGTAGGGAGCGCAGGAGCGCCATTGACCCTCGGTGGGGCACCGAGCCCGAGATGGCACCAGAAATGCGAGGAGGACATCATTATGGGAAAGTGGACACCCCGGTCCAAAATGGCATAGGCCCCGGGCATAGTGGCGGTGGAGCCGTCGGACACGAGGGAACAAGTGCTGGAGCCAGAACGGTGGAGTGGGATAGCAGCATCGAAGCGGTATGGAAGCGTCGTGATCCCGATTCCTGGCGAGATGGTGCTTCTGAAGCCGGCATCAACAGAACCCGGGCGGTGTGGATAGGTCCCTGAGGGACCGGGGATGCATGGTGAGGCTGAGGGGGAGGCTGAACCAGATTCCCCAGCCTCAATCTCGTCCCTGACAGTGGAAAAGGATTCAGATATATTATATTGTATTCTTTGGAAAAGAGGTTTGGGAAATGCGTTGTCAATGCAAGAAGTGTGGGTGAAAAAAGTTGTGGAAAAGTTGGCCATCGAGCCTTATTTAACCCCTCACACCCACCCACACCATCCTCATTTCCCGTTGCACCGCCCAGACCTCCATTGAATACATAAATCGGTCACACCACCCATCAGGTGCCCACACCCTTGCAGCCCACACACATCCAAGATGGCACCCAAGCGCCGCAGGAGAACCCTCACGTGGAAACGGGGTGTCACCCTCAAACGACCAAAGTTCAGACACCCCAACAAGGGCCCAGAACCACTGGCCGGGCGCCAGACAAAGATGGCGCGCAGATACAAATCGTGCAATAGCGGAATAATCAAGGGCATGAATCGCAACGGGCGCAAAACCGGCAAGGGCATATGGGGTAAGCTCGGTGACCAGACCATCCCATGTTATTAATCTAACGAGGGCAGGACGAGGATCGGGAGCGCTGAGGAAGATGAGAATGCCAGTGCACACTGAGCGACAGTGGAGGAATGTCGGGCTCCAGTCCGACATCTGGCTTGGAAAGGTCGATAACATCGACACCCAGGCGGAGAGGGCCCCATACATCTTGTACCCACTATGGGATATCTTTAACACCTCGCCCCATCTCACACCCCCTCACAGGGACCCCTCCAAGGTGTACATCGAGTCGTTCACCATCAAGGTGGAGTTGCGTCTCGGCGGATGACTGCCGCACCGGGTGCTGGTTGCATCTGGGCCAATAGAGGTCCTCTCGCCTACCTTTGCGCTCACCGCCACCGATGACCTAATGCCTCGTGCTGCTCTCCCCTTCTCCATCCTGGTTCGTGATGAAGTGCAAATGGTTGGCACTGAAGTCACACCCCCACCTTCCAACCGGCCACCCGATCCCACCACGATCTTCCGCGCTGCCAATAACGCCCCCTTCTACCACCCTCATGTTAAGGGATTTATCTCCCTGGGCGGCACCGCTCTAGGTGCCACACGTGGACCAAACACCGAGGTTCTCTACGATTCCACCAACCAGCGAACGGAGGTGACAGGAGGGAGGACCCTCCTTCCCATCACTGTGGTTATCCCGATCGGGGCATGGCACGACATGACGCGGGATGGTATCCGGATGATGAACCGCAACCTGTATTTCCTTTTCTGTGGGAGAGCAGTGATGACTGCATGATCTTTGACAACGGGATAATGGTGACAGCTTGCGACCATGAGCACTAGGCTCCAAAACTAAAATTAATAAAATTAATACCTTATCCGCATTATACCCCGTGAGCATTACACTCCGAATAAAACCCAAATCCGGAGTATCACCCACGTTGTACCCAGTGAGCATTAACCTCCGAATATAATCCAAATCCGTAGTCATCCCAAATCCGTAGTATTACGATGCAAGTGGTGTCCGGCCTTCAAATGCAAGTGCTAGTTGTCTCTCAGAAAGGAAGGTGTCTGTCCATGAGAGTACTGGTGGAGGGAATCCCAGAGATTGAAGTACTAGTAGGAGCTGAATTCTAGACACATGATCAAAAGCAGCTTTGACATCAACAAATAGGGCAGAGAGTACATTACCATTACACTTTGCTTGCTGAATATCATGCACCAAGGCCATGACTGCATCAACTGAACTCCTGCCAGGTCTTCCTCCCATCTGTTCACTGTATAGTAGACCATGAGTCTCTGCCATGTATGCTAGTCTCCCAGCAATAATCTTTTCTGAGATCTTTGGTTGGCGGTGGGGTCATCGGTGGGGAACATTTAGTAATACACACCGCCTTTGATGGAGCGCCAGCGAGGCCAAAGCACCAACGTCCAACCTCAAGATAACAGTTGTTAACTAAACTCAGCATTCACTGTCAACCCTTCCTTCAACCAATTATCTCCGTGGCTCGAGGCGGTTGGGACCCGCGGTGAGCGGGTTCCGCCGTCACATATGCGGTACCCAGTCTAAAACCATTCTATTCTATAATGAAATCTAATCTACACTGTATGCAAATCCAAGTTAATCCCACACGCCGGCACTAGTGGCACACTGGCCATGGGGGTGTACACCTCAACCAATATACCGTCCCTGTTTTGGTACATGGATTCATTGAGGTCCACAAAGATACAGTTAACCCTCAGGTACTCTGTATCGTATCGCCCAACCAACCTGGGATCCTCATCCTCATTACAAAGGAAAACACACGGGCGGCCCCGTATCATCTCCCCCCTCCAATGCATATCCCGTAGCCCCAACTCCATCTGGCAACTGTAGTACTGCTTCCAGTTGCCAGCCCCATCATACCTGTCGTACGGTACATCATCATAGACCATGAAACAGACGTCCGGATTCATGCGCTTGCATGAGATCTGGGCGTCAAAGTAGACATGGGGACTCATGCGCCTGACATAATCGGTCATGCCCAATCCAGAGTGACCGACAAGGCAAAGCGAGGGACTACGCTGGCTATCGCCAGGCCTATTGTGAACAAAGCGATCAAAGTAGTGAGTCATGATGGGTATCTCCCGGTATGCCCGAGTGTTCACATCGGTATAGGGCACGATGTCCTTGATCCTGGCCTGCCCATACACAAGGTCCTTGTGCATTTCAATGGACAGCCGGTTCAGGATCCACTGGCGGGGTATGAGCTGTGGTGCGAGAAAGTCGAAATCCCTCCTGGTGGGAGCCTTTGCCATGGTGTCCCATTTGGAAATGCTATCGTCGGACTTTAAGATATCTCGACGCGGATCGGCAATGGTTGGCCAGAGACCCGTGGTGTCCCATTCCCCGTGATCCTGAGGATCCCCATTGCACTGGATGGGACCCTTCCGCTGGCCCTCCACTGTGGAGGAGGGATCCCAATCTCCGGCAATCTTGGCTTTGCCTGGTGCCGGCTTGGTGTGGAACTCGTGGTTCCCAATCTTCTTCACATAGCATATGAGCAACCTGTTAGCGCCATAGTGGTTCCCTGAGAGTTGGTCCCTTACCAGATATCGGTCTGATTCCTAGCGGGTGAGATACTCGGATGACACATGCGCCCATCCAGCCTGATGTTGAAGGCTCGCACATCCTTGATGTTTGGAGGCGCGGCCCTCGAGTTGAGGCATAGATCACCCAAGATGTGCATATGCCATTTCCCCTCACAAACAATCTGCATATCCTCCCCTCGTACCACCTTGTGGCGCCCCAAACACCCTTCAAGCTCGCGTAGCCGATAGCGATGCTTTGCCAACTGGACATTGATCTGATCCACCGTAGGCTTTGAATCGAGGTTGGGGTAGGGGAGCAGCACCGACTTCCCCCTGAATCCTGGTGTCTTTCGCTGGCGCAACTTACCCCTCCTGGCCCCACGCTGGAAGGGCACCATCTTGGGCTCGGGTGTACAGCGCTGCTGGAGCATCTCATTATCAACCGGTACGATAGCAACCGGCGCACCGACTGGAGGAGGAGCAGGAGGAGTCTCCCTCACCAGCTCGATAGCGGGAGGACCCGGGGTTGGCGATACCTGGGCAACGGGTGAGGGTGTCGGAGGGAAGAGGGGAGCATTGTCGAGAAAGTCAAGAACAGAACACCTGACCGACTAGGAAGCGGAGAGGGAGGATTGAGAGTTGAGAATGTACTCCATCGTGGAAAAAAAGTACTGTATAGATATTGTGCGCAGTCGAGTACTATCGTGAGATTGTGTTGTGGAAAAGTATCATGACAACGTGAGGGGAACACCTCCTATTTTAAAGACAATTGTGTTGCGCCGCTATTGGGTGGCAACCGAGTATCGTCAAGTCGAGGTTCTGTGAAGCGACACGCCAAAGTGACATTATGCGGTAACCACCCTAAGAAACAGCAGCGAGTTTGACGAGACGGAATCTTGGCAAAAAGGGGATCTTTGAGATCCCCTTCAGCTAATATTACTGTTTCTTAGGGACAACTATCCCCTCCCCTTTTTAACGGTACTTTGCTAGTTAAAATATATGCGAAGGTACTTAGGGGATTGAGAGGGGATAAAACACTAACCCCTTTAGTGGGTTAGGGTTATCGACTCTCCAGGTACCTCGCCGCTGAAAGTGGGTGAAGAGGTACTTCGCACATTGTGCGACTCACCTTCATAATTGGGCCTAAAGGGTAGGTCCAAGGGAACCGCCCGATTAGGCAATCCCGCCTTCGCCCTGGGCAACGCCCATTGCAAAGCGACCACTGGGAGGGAGGCACATGACTCGCGAAGTCAGTCATACTCTAAGGCCCACAGGCCAAGTGCACGAATGTGCATAGTAGGCAGCACACGGTGCGAAGGGCGAACATGATTGGCTGGTGCGATGGTGCCCCAATGCAGCGCAGCGTGCATATTGGCACCCACACCACTGCCACTCTCGAGCATCGAGAAACTGATGGTTGATCGACATTGGCGGAAACGACAACCCCTGCACGCAAGCGGTGCCTATGACGACGTAGTCAGGCATGCATGTCAATAGAAGCTGCCCGATCATGAGGGAACCATTATCTCTGAGGCTTCGCCCCATTGAGCCTTGTGCGGAAAATCCCGCAACGGCGAGCAAACCATACACCTTCAGTGAATCATATGGGCTGTTTGAGTCATATGCGCCTGCAGGGCGCATGCACGAGGAACACAGGAATGTGAGGATTGTACGACCCAAAAGTACAACCGTTACCGTAATCCATGGGGGTCCAACACCCGGACCGCGTGGCGCAGCCGTGTGGTCGCAACAGTCACCGAAGGTTTCACTGGTGCAAGTGGGCACTGCAAGTGATCCAAGCACATTTCGTAATAGTGCAGCGCTAGCAGCACTACTCACAAAACAAAAATACATTTTCGTTTACAAGGCAGACATGCCGAAAACAATATTTGCCCAGCACATGTTGTCATAGCCCAACAATATCAACATATTGTTCCAAAGGCCCCAGTGCCGATAACAATTGTGGACACAATGTCCCTGCCTTCCACAATAAAGACAAAGTCTATGAGGGAGCAATGCTTCGACCTCCATCACCCTCTACAAAGATATACGATGGGAAACCGAGTTATCAATCAAACAAAGTCAATTAAACCAAACTAAACCAAACTAAACCAAACTAGACTAAACCAAAGTTTACGACCCCCAAGCGAGCCCCAATCCCGCCAAGGCATCCATGCATGCCTCCTCCCGCCCGTCATGCACCTGCTGATAGCAGATGCGATCATCTGGGCTAAGGAAATCCTCCAAGGCATCATGCACCTCCACCAGGAACCAGGTCCTGAGAGCCCTGATCATATTCTCCAACCGCCACACCCTCGCCCCCAGGTACCTCTCCCGTGCCCTCCTCTGCCTCCGAGTCCTCGCCACCCCCGCCCCAGTCCTTCTCCGATTCCCCCGCACCGAACGATTGATCAGTTCCACCAGGCGCTGGTGGAGGAGCATCAAGGGGCAGATATCGGCAAAGTCTGGGTAACGCTGGCCGTGCATGGCAGCGAACCAGGTAACCAGGGGTATCGCAAGGTCGGCGAGAATGGTGATATCCAGGCAGTGGCCCATCTCCATCGCGAAGTCGGCAAACAGATTGTTGTAGCAGCAGTAGCGCTGGTAAAACATCATATCGACGGCGAGGGGAACCGCGTCGGGGGAGTAGAGGGTCGTCAATTCACCACTCCAATCGGAATACTGGTTCCAATGGGGTGTCGACTGGGAAGGGGCAGGGAGCGCAGGAGCGCCAAGGACCCTCGGTAGGGCACCGAGCCCGAGATGGCCCCAGAAAAGCGAGGAGGATATCATCATGGCAAAGTGGACACCACGGTCCACAAAGGCATAGGCCCCCGGCATACTGGAGGTGGAGGGGTTGGAGGCAGTGCTGGAAGCACGACAGTCGAGTGGGATATCGGCATCGAAGCAGTATGGAAATGTGGTGATGCCGACTCCAGGAAATAGGGTGCGTGTGACGCCGACGTCATCGGGCCTAGGGCGGTGGGGATACGTCCCAGAGGGACCGGCGATGCATGGTGAGGCTGGGCGAGAGGCTGGACCCGATTCCACACCCTCGATCTCGTCCCAGACAGTCGAAAGGATTCAGACATATTGTATGGTAGTCTTTGGAAAAGAGGTGTGGGAAATGCGTTGTCAATGCAAGAAGTGTGGGTCAAAACAGTTGTAGAAAAGTTGGCCATCCAGCCGTATTTAACCCCTCACACGTACCCACACCATCCGCATTTCCCTTTGTACCGCCCACACCTCCCATGAATACATAAATCGCTCACACCACCCATCAGGCGCTCATACCCGTGCCTCCCACACACATCAAGGATGGCACCCAAGGGCCGGAGGAGAACCCTCACTTTGACACGGGGGGTCACCCTCAAACGACCAAAGTTCACACACCCCAACAAGGGGCCAGCCCCACCGGCCCTGCGCCGGACAAAAACAGGCGCGAAGCTACAAATCGCGCAATAGGGGTATCCTGAAGGGGATGAATCGCAAAGGGCGCAAGACCGCCAAGGGCGTATGGGGTGAGCTCTGCGACCGGACCATCCATTGTAATTAATCTAACGAGTGCAGGACGAGGATCGGCAGCGCTGAGGAAGATGAGAATGCCGGTCCACTCCGAGTGACGGTGGAGGAATGTGCGGCTTCAGTCGGACATCTACCCTACAAAGGTGGACAACATCGCTACCAGAGCCGAGAGGGCGCCATACATCTGGTACCCCCTATGCGATGTGTTCAACACCTCGCCCCATCTCACACCCCCTCTCAGGGACCCCTCCAAGGTGTACATCGAGTCGTTCACCATCAAGGCTGAGTTGCGTCAAGGCGCATCACTCCTGCACCAGGTGCTGATGGCATCCGGGCCAATAGAAATCCTCTCCCCAACCTTTGCAGCCCCAGCCACCAATGACCTGATGCCTCGTGCTGGGATCTCTTTCACCCTGCCCCCTGAAGATGAAGTGCAAATGGTTGGCACTCAAGTCACACCCCCACTTCCCAACCCACCACCCGATGCAACCACTGTCTTTCGCGGAGCCAATACTGCCCCCTTCTACCACCCTCATGTTGAGGGATTTATCTCCCTGGGCGGTACCGCTGTAGGTGCCGCACTTGGACCAAACGCCGAGGTTCTCTACGATTCCTCCACCCAGCGAACCGAGGTGACAGGAGGGACCACCCTCCTCCCCATCACGGTAATTGTCCCGATCGGGGCATGGCACGACATGACGCGGGATGGTATCCGGATGATCAACCGCAACCTGTATTTCCTTTTCTGTGCGGAGAGCAGTGATGACTGCATTATCTTTGACAACAGGATAATGGTGACAGCCTGCTACCGCGAGCACTAGGCTCCAAAAATAAAATTAATAATGTTTAATATCGGATATGCATCA
This sequence comes from Tuber microsphaerosporum, assembly GCA_003521225.1. Lineage (NCBI taxonomy): Eukaryota > Fungi > Ascomycota > Pezizomycetes > Pezizales > Tuberaceae > Tuber > Tuber microsphaerosporum. The sequence goes on from QOVD01000840.1 coordinate 67,265, forward strand.
ACCACCTTGTACCCAGTGAGCATTACACTCCGAATAAAACACAAATCTGTAGTATCACCCACATTGTACCCAGTGACCATTACACTCCGAATATAATCCAAATCCGTAGTCATCCCAAATCCGTAGTATTACCATGACAGTGGTGTCAGGCCAATAAATTCAAGTCCTAGTTGTCTCTCTGAAAGGACGGTGTGTGTCCATGAGAGTACTGGTGGAGGGAATCCAAGATATTGAAGTACTAGTAGGAGCTGAATTCTAGACACATGATCCAAAGCACCTTTGACATCAACAAATAGGGCAGAGAGTACATTACCATTACACTTTGCTTGCTGAATATCATGCACCAAGGCCATCACTGCATCAACTGAACTCCTGCCAGGTCTTCCTCCCATCTGTTCACTCTGTAGTAGACCATGAGTCTCTGCCATGTATGCTAGTCTCCTAGCCATAATCTTTTCTGAGATCTTTGGTTAGCGGTGGGGTCATCGGTGGGGAACATTTAGTAATACACACCGACTTTGATCGAGCGCCAGTGAGGTCAAAGCACCAACGCCCACTCTCATGACAACGGTTGTTTACTACACCGAGCATTCAGCGTCAACCCTTCCTTCAACCAGTTATCTCCGTGGCTCGAGGCGGTTGGGACCTGCGGTGAGCGGGATCCACCGTCACATATGTGTCAACCAAGCATTCAGCGTCAACCCTTCCTTCAACCAGTTATCTCCGTGGCTCGAGGCGGTTGGGACCCGCGGTGAGCGGGATCCGCCGTCACATATGCGGTACCCAGTCTAAAACCATTCTATTCTATGATGAAATCTAATCTAATCTACACTGTAAGGAAATCCAAGTCTATCCCACACGCCGGCACTAGTGGCACAGTCGCCCTGGGCGTGTACACCTCATCCAATGTACCGTCCCTGTTCTGGTACATGGATTCATTGAGGTCCACAAAGATACAGTTAACCCTCAGGTACTCTGTATCTTATCGCCCCACCAGCCTGGGATCCGCATCCTCATTACAAAGGAAAACACAGGGACGGCCCCACATCATCTCCCCCCTCCAATGCATATCCCGTAGCCCCAACTGCTTCTGGCAACTGTAGTACTGCTTCCAGTGACCAGCCCCATCATACCTCTCGTAGGGTACATCATCAAAGACCATGAACCTGGCGTCCGGATTCATGCGCTTGCACGAGATCTCGGCGTCAAAGTAGACATGGTCACCCATGCGCCTGATATAATCGGTCTTGCCCAATCCAGAGCGACCGACAAGGCAAAGCGAGGGACATCGCTGGCGATCTTCAGGCCTGTTGTGAACAAAACTATCAAAGTAGCGAGTGATGATGGGTATCTCCCGGTATGCTCGAGTGTTGACATCGGTGTAAGGAACAATGTCGTTGATCCTGGCCTGCCCATACACAGGGTTCTTGTGCATTTCAATGGACGGGCGGTTTAGGATCGACTCGCGGGGTATGAGCTGTGGTGCTAGAACGTCGAAATCCCTCCTGGTGGGAGCCTTCGCCATGGTGTCCCATTTGGAGATACTATCGTCGGACTTGCCGAGATCTCGACACGGATCGGCAATGGTTGGCCAGAGACCCGTGGTGTCCCAGTCCTCGTGATCCTGAGCATCCCCATTGCAGTGGATGGGACCCTTCCGCTGGCCCTGCACCGTGCAGGAGGGATCGCAATCACCGGCATTCTTGGCCGTGCCTGGTGCCAGCTTGGTGTGGAACTCGTGGTTCCCAATCTTCTTGACATAGCACCTGAGCAACGTGTTAGCGCCATAGTGGTTGCCCTGAGAGTTGGTCCCTTACCAGACATCGGTGTGATTCCTTGCGGGTGAGTTGCCCGGATGACATATGCGCCCATCCAGCCTGATGTCAAAGGCTCGTACATCCTTGATGTAGGGAGGCGCTTCCCTCGAGTTGAGGCATAGATGACCGAAGATGTGCATGTGCCATTTCCCCTCGCTAACAATCCGCCCATCTTCCCCTCGTACCGCCTTGTGGCGCTCAAAGCACCCAACAAGCTCGCGTAGCCGATAGCGATGCTTCGCAAACTGGCTATGGATCTCATTCACCCTAGGCTTTGCGTCGAGGTTGGGGTAGGTGAGCAGCACCGACTTCCCTCTGAATCCTGGGGTCTTGCGCTGGGGCAACTGACCCCTCCTGGCCCCACGCCGGATAGGCACTATCTCGGGCTCTGGTGTACCACGCTCCTGGAGCATCTCATCGTCAACCGCTACGATAGCAATCGGCGCAGCGACGGCAGGGGGAGGAGGAGGAGGAGTCTCCCTCACCAGATCGATAGCGGGAGGAGCTGGGGTTGGCGATACATGGGCAACCCGTGAGGGTGTTGGAGGGAAGAGGGGAGCATCATCAAGAAAGTCGAGATCCGATGACCTGACCGACTCGGAGGCTGAGAGAGGGGATTGAGAGTTCAGAATGTACTCCATCGTGAAAATGTACGGTATAGATATTTGGTGGAGTGGAGTACTATCGTGAGATTGTGTTTGGGAAAAGCATCGTGCCAACGGGAGGGGAACACCTCAGATTTTGAAGACAATTGTGTTGCGCCGCTATTGCGTGGCAACCGAGTATCGTCAAGTCGAGGTTGGTAGCAGCGACACGGCAAAGTGACATTCTGTGGTAACCACCATAAGAAACAGCAGCGAGTTTGACGAGACGGAGTCTTGGCAAAAAGGGGATCTTTGAGATCCCCTTCAGCTAATATTACTGTTTCTTAGGGACAACTATCCCCTCCCCTTTTTAACGGTACTTTGCTAGTTAAAATGTATGGGAAGGTACTTAGGGGATCGAGAGGGGATAAAAAACTATCCCCTTTAGTGGGTTAGGGTTATCGACTCTCCATGTACCTCGCCGCTGAAAGTGGGTGAAGAGGTACTTCACACATTGTGCGACTCACCTTCCTAATTGGGCCTAAAGGGTAGGTACAAGCGAACCGCCCGATTAGGCAATCCCCCCATACGCGCTGGGCAACGCCCGTTGCAACGCAACCACCCGGAGGGAGGCACATGACTCGCGCAGTGAGTAATACTCTAAGGCCCACAGGCCAAGTGCCCGAATATGCATAGTGCGCAGCACACGGCGCAAAGGGCGCACATGTTTGGCTGGTGCGATGGTCCCCCAATGCAGCGTAGCGTGCATATTGGCAGCCACACCACTGCCACTCTCGAGCATCGAGAAAATGATAGTTGATCGACAATGGCAGAAACGACAACCCCTGCACGCCAGGGGTGCCTATGACGACGTAGTCAGGCATACATTTCGATAGAAGCTGCCGGATCATGGTGGAACCATTATCTCTGAGGCAACGCCCTGTTGAGCCTTGCGTGGTAAATACCGCAACGGCGAGCAGACCTTACACGTTCAGTGAATCATAAGGGCTGTGTGAGTCATATGCGCCTGCAGGGCGCATGCACGAGCAACACAGGAATGTGAGGATTGTACGACCCAAGAGTACAACCGTTACCGCAATCCATGGAGGTCCAACACACGGACCGCGTGGTGTAGCCGCGTGGTCGCAACCGTCACCGAAGGTCTAACTGGTGCAAGTGGGCACTGCAAGTGATCCAAACACATTTCGTAATACTGCAGCGCTAGCAGCACTACTCACAAAACATAAATACATTTCTGTTTACAAGGCAGACATGCCGACACAATATTTGCCCAGCACATATTGTAATAGCCCAATAAAACAAACCTTTTGTTCCAAAGGCGCCACTGCCGATAGCATTCCACAATAAAGACAAAGTCTATGACGGAGCCATGCTTCGACCTCCATCACCCTCTACAAATATATACGATGGGAAACCGAGTAACCAATTAAACAAAGTCAATTAAACTAAACTAAACCAAACTAAACTAAACCAAAGTTTACCACCCCCAAGCCAGCCCCAATCCCGCCAAGGCATCCATGCATGCCTCCTCCTGCCCATCATGCACCTGCTGATAGCAGATGCGATCATCGGGGCTGAGGAAATCCTCCAAAGCATCACTCACCTCCAACAGGTACCAGGTCCTCAGAGCCCTGATCCTATTCTCCAACCGCCCCACCCTCGCCCCCAGGTACCTCTCCCGTGCCCTCCTATGCCTCCGAGTCCTCGCCACCCCTGCCCCAGCCCTTCTCCGATTCCCCCGCACCGAACGATTGATCCTTTCCACCAGGCGCTGGTGGAGGAGCATCAAGGGGCAGATATAGGCAAAGTCAGGGTAACGCTGGCCGTGCATGGCAGCGAACCAGGTAACTAGGGGTATCGCAAGGTCGGCGAGAATGCTGATATCCACGCAGTGGCCCATCTGCATCGCGACGTCGGCAAACAGATTGTTGTAGGGGCAGTAGCGCTGGTAGAACATCATATCGACGGCGAGGGGAACCGCGTCGGGGGAGTAGAGGGTCGTCAAATCACCACTCCAATCGGAATACTGGTTCCAATGGAGTTTCAACTGGGAAGGGGCAGGGAGCGCAGGAGGGCCAAGGACCATCGGTAGGGCACCGAGCCCGAGATGGCCCCAGAAAAGCGAGGAGGACATCATCATGGCAAAGTGGACACCACGGTCCACAAAGGCATAGGCCCCCGGCATACTGGAGGTGGAGGCGTGGGCGGCAGTGCTGGAAGGACGACAGTCGAGTGGGATATCGGCATCGAAGCGGTATGGAAATGTGGTGATGCCGACTCCAGGAAATAGGGTGCGTGTGACGCCGACATCATCGGGCCTAGGGCGGTGGGGATACGTCCCAGAGGGACCGGCGATGCATGGTGAGGCTGGGCGAGAGGCTGGACCAGATTCCACACCCGAGATCTCGTCCCAGACAGTCGAAAAGGATTCAGACATATTGTATGGTAGTCTTTGGAAAAGAGGTGTGGGAAATGCGTTGTCAATGCAACAAGTGTGGGTCAAAACAGTTGTAGAAAAGTTGGCCATCCAGCCGTATTTAACCCCTCACACCCACCCACACCATCCGCATTTCCCTTTGCACCGCCCACACCTCCCATGAATACATAAATCGCTCACACCACCCATCAGGCGCTCATACCCGTGCCTCCCACACACATCAAGGATGGCACCCAAGGGCCGGAGGAGAACCCTCACTTTGACAGGGTGGGTCACCCTCAAACGACCAAAGTTCACACACCCCAACAAGGGGCCAGTCCCACCGGCCCTGCGCCGGACAAAACAGGCGCGAAGCTACAAATCGCGCAATAGCGGTATCCTGAAGGGCATGAATAGCAAAGGGCGCAAGACCGCCAAGGGCGTATGGGGTGAGCTCTGCGACTGGACCATCCCTTGTAATTAATCTAACGAGTGCAGGACGAGGATCGGGAGCGCTGAGGAAGATGAGAATGCCGGTGCACTCCAAGCGACAGTGGAGGAATGTCCGGCTTCAGTCGGACATCTCCCCTACAAAGGTGGACAACATCGCTACCAGAGCCGAGAGGGCGCCATACATCTGGTACCCCCTATGCGATGTGTTCAACACCTCGCCCCATCTCACACCCCCTCTCAGGGACCCCTCCAAGGTGTACATCGAGTCGTTCACCATCAAGGCTGAGTTGCGTCTAGGCGCATCACTCCTGCACCGGGTGCTGGTGGCATCCGGGCCAATCGAGATCCTCTCCCCAACCTTTGCAGCCCCAGCCACCAATGACCTGATGCCTCGTGCTGGGATCTCTTTCCCCCTGCCCCCTGAAGATGAAGTGCAAATGGTTGGCACTCAAGTCACGCCCCCACTTCCCAACCCACCACCCGATGCAACCACTGTCTTTCGCGGAGCCAATACCGCCTCCTTCTACCACCCTCCTGTTGAGTGATTTATCTCCCTGGGCAGTACCGTTGTAGGTGCCTCACTTGGAACAAACGCCGAGGTTCTCTACGATTCCTCCACCCAGCGAACCGAGGTGACAGGAGGGACCACCCTCCTCCCCATCACGGTGATTGTCCCGATCGGGGCATGGCACGACATGACGCGGGATGGTATCCGGATGATCAACCGCAACCTGTATTTCCTTTTCTGTGCGGAGAGCAGTGATGACTGCATTATCTTTGACAACGGGATAATGCTGACAGCCTGCTACCGCGAGCACTAGGCTCCAAAAATAAAATTAATAATGTTTAATATCGCATATGCATCAACCCACATTGTACCCAGTGAGCATTACAATCCGAATAAGACCCAAATCCGGAGTATAACCCACATTGTACCCAGTGAGCATTACACTCCGAATATAATCCAAATCCGTAGTCATCCCAAATCCGGAGTATCAGTCCTAGTTGTCTCTCTGAAAGGAAGGTGTCTGTCCATTAGAGTCCTGGTGGAGGGAATCCAAGAGATTGAAGTACTAGTAGGAGCTGAATACTAGACACATGATCAAAAGCACCTTTGACATCAACAAATAGGGCAGAGAGTACATTACCATTACACTTTGCTTGCTGAATATCATGCACCAAGGCCATCACTGCATCAACTGAACTCCTGCCAGGTCTTCCTCCCATCTGGTCACTCTGTAGTAGACCATGAGTCTCTGCCATGTATGCTAGTCTCCTATCCATAATCTTTTCTGAGATCTTTGGTTGGCGGTGGGGTCATCGGTGGGGAACATTTAGTAAGACACACCGACTTTGATCTAGCGCCAGCGAGGTCCAAGCACCAACGCCCACTCTCATGACAACGGTTGTTGACTACACCGAGCATTCAGCGTTAACCCTTCCTTCAACCAGTTATCTCCCTGGCTCGAGGCGGTTGGGACCCGTGGTGAGCGGGATCCGCCGTCACATATGCGGTACGCAGTCTAAAACCATTCTATTCTATGATGAAATCTAATCTAATCTACACTGTAAGGAAATCCAATTCTATCCCACACGCCGGCACTAGTGGCACAGTTGCCCTGGGCACGTACACCTCATCCAATGTACCGTCCCTGTTCTGGTACATGGATTCATTGAGGTCCACAAAGATACAGTTAACCCTCAGGTACTCTGTATCGTATCGCCCAACCATCCTGGGATCCTCATCCTCATTACAAAAGAAAACACATGGGCGGCCCCACACCATCTCCCCCCTCCAATGCATATCCCGTAGCCCCAACTGCTTCTGGCAACTGTAGTACTGCTTCCAGTTGCCCGCCCCATCATACCTCTCGTAGGGCACATCATCAAAGACCATGAACCTGGCGTCCGGATTCATGCGCTTGCATGAGATCTCGGCGTCAAAGTAGACATGGTCACCCATGCGCCTGATATAATCGGTCTTGCCCAATCCAGAGCGACCGACAAGGCAAAGCGAGGGACATCGCTGGCGATCGTCAGGCCTGTTGTGAACAAAACGATCAAAGTAGCGAGTGATGATGGGTATCTCCCGGTATGCTCGAGTGTTGACATCGGTATAGGGCACGATGTCGTTGATCCTGGCCTAACCATACACAAGGTTCTTGTGCATCTCAATGGACGGGCGGTTGAGGATCCACTCGCGGGGTATGAGCTGTGGTGCTAGAACGTCGAATTCCCTCCTGGTGGGAGCCTTTGCCATGGTGTCCCATTTGGAGATGCTATCGTCGGACTTGACGATATCTCGAGGCGTATCTGCAATTGTGGGCCAGAGACCTGTGGTGTCCCAGTCCTCGTGATCCTGAGGGTCCCCATTGCAATGGATGGGACCCTTCCGCTGCCCCTCCACCGTGCAGGAGGGATCGCAATCGCCGGCATTCTTGGCCGTGCCTGGTGCAGGCTTGGTGTGGAACTCGTGGTTCCCAATCTTCTTGACATAGGACCTGAGCAATGTGTTAGCGCCATAGTGGTTGCCCTGAGAGTTGGTCCCTTACCAGACATCGGTGTGATTCCTCGCGGGCGAGATACTCGGATGACACATGAGCCCATCCAGCCTGATGTCGAAGGCTCGCACATCCTTGATGTTTGGAGGGGCTTCCCTCGAGTTGAGGCATCGATGACCGAAGATGTGCATGTGCCGTTTCCCCTCGCTAACAATCTGCCAATCCTCCCCTCGGACCGCCTTGTGGCGCTCAAAGCACCCAACAAGGTCGCGTAGCCGATAGCGATGCTTCGCAAACTGGCGATGGATCTCATCCACCGTAGGCTTTGAGTCGAGGTTGGGGTAGGTGAGCAGCACCGACTTCCCCCTGAACCCTGGGGTCTTGCGCTGGCGCAACTGACCCCTCCTGGCCCCACGCTGGATGGGCACCATCTCGGGCTCCGGTGTACCGCGCTGCTCGAACATCTCATCGTCTACCGGTACAATAGCAACCGGCGCCGCGATGAGAGGAGGAGGAGGAGGAGTCTCCCTCACCAGCTCGATAGCGGGAGGAGCTCGGGTTGGCGATACATGGTCAACCGGTGAGGGTGTCGGAGGGAAGAGGGGAGCATCGTCGAGAAAGTCGAGATCAGAAGACCTGACCGACTCGGAAGCGGAGAGAGGAGATTGAGAGTTGAGAATGTACTCCATGGTGAAAATGTACGGTATAGATATAGCGTGGAGTGGAGTACTATCGTGAGATTGTGTTTGGGAAAAGCATCGTGACAACGGGAGGGGAACACCTCACATTTTAAAGACAATTGTGTTGCGCCGCCATTGCGTGGCAACCGAGTATCGTCAAGTCGAGGTTGGGTGAAGCGACACGGAAAAGTGACATTGTGCGGTAACCACCCTAAGAA